>JAKWBJ010000526.1:1777500-1898278 GCA_023159175.1 Wohlfahrtia magnifica
ACGATTCTACGATTTAAAAATTTTAAAGGTCCTTAAATATTAGTGTTTAATATCCAAATTATGATTGATAATTTTTAAATCGGGCATTAGTCAATCGGTGGCATATTAATTCTTTTATATTTAGTAAAGAGTCTGTACACCGCGAAAAATGCTAAAAAGTGGCAGCCCTGTTCAGCAACTAACCAGTTTAATAAGCAGACAATTGTAAAATAAAAAAGATTAAATCGTTAAACTTTATTGACCTAAAAGAAAGATTCCAATTCCAGTAGTTGGTAATATCTGTTATTAATGCCTATAAAATATTCGTTCATATGCTACATTCATTTGTAGTAGACAAATAGTAGTAGATAATCCCAAAGGATATGTAACAATTTTCATTTGAGTACCTCTATAGTTGTTGTTGGTGCAACAGTTGTACGTATACAGCAGTCAAATTAATTAATGTCCGCTTAAGAGGCGTGTTGGCTCATTCAAGATTAATATATGTATGTCTACTTTTAAGAAAACGAAATGAAAAATTAAAACATTTATCAGTTATGAAAAGTAATTATTAAATAAAAATGTTATTATGTATTTAATAACAGAGTAGAACATTGCGATTGTATAGCATTAAATTTATGATAAGCTTTAAAATGATTTAATGCTATAAAAGAATTTTGTTCTTAAATGCATAATTAGCATACATATATTTATAAACATTGGTCCATATCCATAGTCACACACTAAAGTCGACTTCTGCTAAAGTAAGTCTTTAACCCAAACCCCTTTTGCTACTCGTATCTTTTACAATAAAAAAATATTAAGTTGAACTAGCTTTAAATGGGTGTCAACTACAATTTGCGCAATCTTTATATATAAAAATGAGTTGTAGTTTGTTCGGATGCTTAAAACTTGAAAACGACTGGATCAAATTGAATGCTTTTTTCTGCGATTTTATTCGCAAGTTCTACGCGTTGGTTTAGGAAAAACGAAAAGTCTACAATTTTCAATAGATGGAGCTGTAGGATGGCGCTGTTAAAGGTATTTGAACACGATTAGGCGCGGCGATTCAGTCCACATATACTAAGTTGTGTAGCAAATATAAACGAAATTGGATACGTTGATACACCTAATACAAAATAAATATGTAAAAAAGTTTCTGAATTTGGTAAAAATGACTTCGTAGCTAATATTGTACAAATCATCAGAAAATATGTGGGCATTGTGCGTACTTCCCATACAAATAAATGTTGATTTTTTTTATCTTGAGAGGAAGTTTCTGAATTTGGTCTAAATAACTTGGCGTTCAATACGAATCATCAGTTTAAAAGTAGGCGTGGCATTTTTCATACATAACAGAAGACGTTGTATTTTATTAAGCCTTTAAGTCAAGTAATAATCACTCTGAAAAAGTATGCAAACAATTGTCTCTTAATTTTTTTTTCTCTTGAGACCAGCAATCAGGGGATAACCCCTACTCATGCAGTGCATTGTGCTGGTACTAGAAAAATAGATTGTAGGAAGGAGGATAGATAGAGTAGTGTCTACGGACGTTCAGTTTAAATTTTTTGATGTCGTAAGTGGCAGGAAACATATCCGTGCGACCAAAGAACGAATTCTCCCTATAATGCATTGTGCGATTCACTGGACAATCAACTACAAATGGATACGATCTACGAGAAATACGAGTACTACATAAAAATATATGATTACCAGGAATTAGTTCCTCAATTTCCTTAGAGCACATTCCGTTATAGTATCGATAGAACAATGAAACACACGCCACGATGCTCTAATGAATCGATAGAGTTGGCTACCATACCGTCATTAATAAGAACCTTCGCCCTCTCCTGTAGGCGGTCGAGAAGCTCCAAAATAGACTTTACAGCATCGGCCCATACATGAGAGTTGTATTCCAATTTGGGTCGGATATAGTTCTTGTAAATATTAAGGAGATCAGATGGAGTGAAGTAATTCTTACATCGTCTTAAAAAGCCGAGACACTAGAATACATCTTTCGGCACTCGAAATATGTGCTCGTTCCAACGAACGTCGCAGTGAATTATCATGCCCAGAACATCAAGAGCATCTGATTGCTCAATGTCTACATTACCCATAGATACAGATGACAACACACCATCACGTCTGTGTGTCAGAAAACAACATTGGGTTTTGCGCGCGTTAAAGTCGACCCTGTTCGCGCGACCGTACTCAGAGATTTTCGCCAGGTCGCATGTAAGCGTGTCGTTCGTATTCTGCATTTTCGCCCCAATCTCCAAAAAGCTCGGTCTACGATCAAAAGAATATGAATGACAAATGGTGCTGTCATCAGTAAAACAGTAAATAGGATTGAAAGTGAAAAGAAGAAAGTCGTTAAGAAATATTAGAAATAGAGTTGGAGAAAGAACAGAGCCTTGCGTTACCCCTGAATTTATCCTGAACTCATCGGATGAGATCCCATCTATAACCACTCTTATAGTGCGATTTCTGAGAAAGCTCGATATGAATCGAGAGAAGTGACACCAAAAGCAACAAGTTTGAATATGAGAGCCTCGTGCAAGACTCTGTCAAACGCCTTGGAAATATCCAGGGCCACAACTTCACTCTCACCAAATCCATGAATGGACCTATTCCACCTTTCAGGGAGTAGCGCCAGCAGATCACCAGTAGAGCGACCCTTACGGAAACCGTATTGGCGATCGCTCAGCAAATTGTTGGACTCTAAATATTTCATAAGTTGATGATTAATCATACTTTGGAAAGTGCCGAACAAACTGCTATTGGGCGGTAGTTTTCAGGGTTACTAACCTCACCCTTTTTAGGGATTGGCGTTACATTGGCAATCTTCCAACAAGATGGAAAAGCACCAGCACGATAAGACGCACTGAAAAGATTAGCCAATGGATGCGTAAGCGCCGAAGAGCACTGCTTCAGGACCAGCGCTGGAATGCCATCTGGTTCAGAAGGCTTATTAACGTCGACATTTGCAAGAACCTTTTTAACTGCATGGGCTCGAAAGAATATACTAGACATAGTCAATGATACTCTTTCAAGTTCAGGCAGTGGTTGAACGCTCTCCGGCAAGTTCGAATTACCTGCAAACATTTCAGCCAGAAGGTTTGCCTTATCAACCGGGTTAATGAATGTTTGGTCATCCTTTATAAGGACTGGAACCGAACTAGCGCTGTTCTTAAGCCTTTTAATGAATGACTAAATGCTCTTACTTCCCCGCGGAAAAGTAAGAACATTAGCACGTAGGCGCTGTTCGTATAGAGTCTTTTCGCGCCTAAGTACTGCGGCACATGAAGATCTCGCCTGTTTGCGTAGCGAATCAGTATGATCGCATTTGTTATTACGCCAATTTCTGAATGATACCTCTCTGGATCTGACTGCAAGCTCGCACATCTGTTTAAACCAAGATTTACCTCTTGATTTAATCGAAAGCTCTCTGGATGGGATGAAATTATCCATCCCTAGTTTTATTATATTGACAACCATTTCGGCCATGGCATTCACGTTAGAATCAAAGAAACAAAGTTTCCAATTGAAATTCCCATAGGAATCATTAAGCTCAGCCCAACGAGCTGCCCCGTAATTGAAAACTAAGCGCTGTCTACTTCTGCACATACATAGATTCCCGGGCAAAGCCGGGTGGTTAAAGCTATTGTTTATATAGAATTTGTAAGTGGTAACTCTGAACATTTTATTTTTTTAATTTATTTTTTAAATTTAATTTTGTAACACTAGAATGACGAGCATGGGTCGTTTGACCCATTTGTATATCTAACTGTCAATTTTCTTTGATCAATGATTTTTCTGAATTGGTAATTCGTAATTTTTATTAAAATTGCATCAAAATTAAATTTTATATCATGGTTCAATGAGCTCAAATGCAGTTGAAAACCTTATTTTTCCTGTAGGGACAATGAAGGAGATGGGATATTTAAAGATACTAAAGGGTAATTTTGCACAATACACCTCAAAGTCAAATTTATATGGGGACTATTACTATTTTCGGGACATTGACCCGAAATATTCTTTCCCAATAGTAGAATAATGACTTCTATATAATGTAGAAAAATGCTGCCACATTCTCTACAGGACTATGACCTTAATCCTAAAGAATTTGTTGTGTACATGGACACAAAATTAAGTAAGCGTCAAATTAGGAATCTAGTGTATTCTATGAGAAAAAGATTTAAAGCTGTAAAGCTGCCTAAAATAAGTGCTAAATATTTTGCTATGAAAATTTGAGTCATTTTGAGTTAGACTGTTTTTTGATACTTACATGAATTTGTTTACCTTTAAATTGCTTTTAGTATTAGCTTATTATCTTCAATGGTTACAGAGATGTCTGAATCTGAAAACCGGAACACTTACTGTACTCCACTTCGGTGGGTGTTCCACTGCAAAGTGTTCTAAGAAATGGTTTGAAGAGAACAATATCACTGAATTAGACTGGCACCCAAAGTCTTCAGATCTAAATCGAGATCGAGAAATTGTTAAATGTAATAAAAACAACAATCAAAGGAAAGCAACCCACAAATTGCGACAAGCTTTGGGAATTAATTCAGGCTGTGTGGTATGATATACCGGATTGAGTAGGCCAATATCTCTACAACTCTATGTCCAGCCTATATCTGGCAGTTTTATACAACAACGGAGTCTCGTCCAAATTTTAAACACTCTAGAATAATATTAGAATTAGATAATTAGTGTAAATCTATTATTATAGTAATATTTATTTGTTATAACTATTTTGAAAAGAACATGAATATTTTTTCACAGGGTGAACTTGTACTTTAAGTTTAATTTATTTAAAATGGTAAAATAGAAGCAATCGGGTACGACACACATTTCGATCGAAATGGTTCTGATTCCAAAATTGCAATTTCGAGATATTTTGTTTTTTGTTTTTTAAGATTCCGAACGAGTTCGTTTATTCAAAAAAAAAAAGAAAAAAAATTGTTAAAATTGACTTTTCAGTGAAAATAAAATAAAATGTGTTATATTTATACCAGTTTTTCTTCATGTATTTTTCTTCATATATTTTTAACCGTAATGGACAATTTTGCCCTGAAAACACTAAATAAACGGTTAAGCTTGGAGGAATATCCAGTAATGGAAAGGGCTCATTTGGTCGCTTTTGGTGTTAAAAATCTTCACTTTATGGAAGGTAAAATGGATAAAGCTTTTTATCCTGACATTTTGAAGAATAATGTAAAGGAAAGAGAACGTATATTGGGTATTGTTGATAATTTTAAATTTAATTAGGCCAATGACCCAAAGCATGCATCACTGATGCTTAGATGATTAGATGTTGTACAACTTTCCAAAGGCCTTGGTCTTGAAAACGACTCATCAAAGCCCTGATTTAATTATCATTGAGAATTTGTGGGATGAGCTTGGACGTCGAATTCAAAATCGTTCGTATACCAATAAAGAACAACTAAAGGACGCATTTCAAGAAGAAGGCTGTCAGATAAGTCCTGGTGTGTAAAAAAAATTAGTTGAATCCATCTCAAGGAGACTGTGGATGCTGTGGAAAATCAGAAAGGATATGCAAGAAAATAATAACTTTCATTTTAAAATCAGATATTAGAGTCTGCCCGACTTTAAATATGAACTCAAAATTGGAGTTTCTTTTTATGGTTTGTTTTAAAATATTTTATGTTACTGGTAAAAATTACCTATTGTTTGTTTTTATTGCTTAATTAGTGTTTCATTAAATGTAATAAAAAAAATTTTAATAAGTTTATTTTTGTTCTTTTAACGTGCATATAAAGTTTTTGTAATGAGTTACCCGACTTTCAATGTGAGCGACTGTACATATTTATCAGCAACTTTCTTATTTTACGTATTTTCTTATCAAATCTTAATGTGAAATAGCGTTGCTACCTCTTTATAAAAAAAGTAAATTGCAATACCCACTCATTTAATCTTTCCCGGTTTTTGGCTGATGTGGATAGAGAACGAAACTATGACTGTTACCGTTCTCCAGATTTAATAGTCCACGCTTAAGTGCGCGTGCTAGAATATCTACGAATTTAAGCGAGGAAGCATTTAAGCCAAAGCTACATATATACATGAAAACACACATTGTTATATACAGTATTGTGCGAGACTGTATTGTATACTCTTTGGCGAAACCTGAGCAACATTCAAACCTCTCAAACTAATTGAAGACTCGGATATTACATCAAACATTTAATTCTTATTATCTTATGTACCTTAATTATAATTATAAGAACAAAACTTTAATTATATTCTCTACCAAGTAATACAACAACAAAAACAAAATAAGTTCTTTAAGTTGCAGTTCGAAACGCAGCCGACAACCATTCTTCGCCCAAATGTGACAGGTGTTTTTGGTCGTTGTCGTGCTGAAAAACCCACCCAGTGGCATTTAGTGTATCGACGTGGAATTTTCCATCTGTATTTACCAAGTTAAATGTAGATGTAGAACTACCCAAAGCACTTTAAAAAATTTGCTAAAGAATGGTTGTCAGCTAATGGAATTTAAGTTTTGAATTGGATCACCAAACTTGAATCCTATTGGGAACCTTTTCGGAATTTTGAAGTGCAGAGTTAGATCGTTTTAAAGGTCGTTAGGTCGTTTTAAAAATAAGCAGAAGCTCACGGAGAGCTAAAAATTAGAGTGGCAATGATGCTAACAACAATTCTAACAAATCTTAAAGAATCTATGCCAAAACGGCATGCGGAAGTAAAAAAAAAACAAAGGTTATCATACAAAGTATTTAAAGTTGCTTACGTTTCGAACAGGTACAAAGAGCAAATTTGTTATTGTTGTTATTTTACTTGATAGAGAATGAAATTAAAGTTTTTTTTATTATAGTTTTAATTAAGGTACGTAAGATAATAAGAATTAAATATTTTATTTTGCAAAACTATATACAGTTTGTCAAGAAAATGTTTTTACATAGTGAAAAAAATTGGGTTTGACTTTTATCATTAAAAATAATAGGTTATTTGTTTTACTTTTTATTTTTTATTTTTTTTTGATAATTCAATTTCATCTAGGTATTAGCTAAAAAATAACAGCAAAAAAGAAAAAATAACAATAAATTTTAATTAAAAGATAAGATAAAAAACAAAAGAAACTCTAGAATTTTGTTGTCAAGATAATTTTTACATACTAGCATAATATTAATAAATGGGATGAAAATATTGAGTTGCAAGATAATCAATATTTTGAGATAATCAATATTAATTACAGCTTAGAGACGCCTATTCACCGAAGAAATAAGTTATTGCACATATTCAGTTGGAATTTTATTCCCTTCTTTCACAATTACGGCCCCTAATTCACCTTGCTTTTTGATACGCCTCTTGGCAGTACTTCTTTAAAGATAAGTCTATAAGTTTCAATTGGTTTTGAATCTAGACTCTGAGCATAAGTATCCAGTACTTTGCGACAGTTATAAAGAAGCCTAGTTCTTAAGAAAAAATCCTATTTTTTGGGTAATTATCCTGATAGAAGTTAAACTTCGTCTTTTCATTTGTATAAAGCCTAATTTTTTAGCACTGCTAATTAAATGCCACTTTAATATGTCCAGGTATTAATTCGCATCAATATTGTTCTCAATGAAACAAATTTCTTCTACTTCCATTACCGAAAATTCTATATATTTTACAGTTTGAATTATGTTTCGACTTTCTAACGCTTTTGAGGGTTTCTCCCATACTTCACTATGCCCGTCATTATAAGGAAACACTTTTATGTTCTTGTTGGAAAATATAGTTTGATTCCAGTAGTCGTTAAGTTTGGAAATAAGCGATAGAGCAAAAGACACTCGCCTTTCTTTGTGTTGAATTGTAAGCAGTGGTTTTTTAGCGCCACTCTGTATAATACAATCGTTCTTTTTCAAAACTTACTTTACCGTTTCGTGGGAAACTTTCACGCAACATTCTTCCCTAAACTCACCAGAAAGTGTTCTTGTGGATACCAATCGATTTTTGTCCACTTTTCTTCGTAACACGCTTTCTTTCTGCTTTCTTCTAATTATTACGTGGGAACTATAGTGAATGTATTAATGTTAGCCCATTTTCGTTTTTAGCGCGTTTTAAAGTTTTGACATAGTTTGTCTGGTTGTTGAGAAGATTTCAGATAATGTTTGACCATTTTCCCGACCGAGTGACTATAGCAAACAAACTAATTTACATCCGATATTGTTTTATTGTGAGGTCTCGTATATGCATCATTTATTTGATAATAAAAATAAAAACTTTAATTTATGCATTTCAATAGTTACTTGGCTAATGCAACAAATCAATGAAAAAATATTTGGACAGAAAAATCTACCAGATTAAAAAAAAGCATAAATTGTAAAAAAACATTTTCTTAACAACAACATTTTGAACTTTTTTTATTTTTCATCTTATTTCATTATCCCAATTTTTCATTTCTGCGTTCTTTTGCTGTTATTTGTTAGTTAATAATCAGTTCATTTTGAGTTAATAAAAAAATAATCAAGGAATAAATCAGAAAATCCGTTATTTAATGATAAAAGTTGAAACGAAAACTTATTCACTCTGTAAAAAGATTTTCTTGACAAACTGTATTTATTAGTAATATCAGAGTCTTTAATTGCTTTGACAGGAAAAGCTGCTTAGATTTCAAACAACACTGTATTGTGTATATATTGGATGTTTTTTTCGAGAAACCAGGGACGATTGAACACCTGCAAATCGATGTTCGAAGAGTTATTTCCGAGATACGGCGAAAAGTTTGTGAATATTCGTGTTCCAGAATACGCCTTGTACGCGACAGTAATGGCGGCCACATGGCCAAAATCATATTTAAACATTAATGTCATAAAATTTTCTATCATACAAAGTCCGTTTCATTGATATTAAAAATATATATATTTCTTTATTTTATTATGTGACTGTGTAAAAAAAACTGTAGAAAAACACCCAATATAAAGAAATACAAAACGAAGGTAAAAAAGATTAATAATAAAATCATTAGCCTTATGGAAGGAGTCGTATCCGGTAAGGTCATAAACATATTTCTAAGGACTAAGGACAATGTCTTTGGTCTTTCCATTGTTATATTTTCATTGAATCATAAAGTACATAGGATAGAGTTATTTAATAATAACCCTATATATACATGGTTAGTTCACGGCATATTGAAATAGACCTTTGACTTCGAACAATTCCATAAGGAAATATTTAATGGTGGTTAATTTACACGATCTAGTGAGCCACGTCTTGTTGAAATCACCTATTGGTCATATCAATAGCATCTAATTCAATCAAATTAAAAGTGTATTTCATAGCTTAGCATACATAGCATTGTTCGAAAAATTAACATCCACTTACTGGTCTTCAACAATCTATTATATGAACTCAAGTTACTGCAAAAATGGCGGCAAATTTAATTCTTGCGTTCATTTTGGGTCTATATATTTCTGTAAAAACTCTAACCACGTTAGCCAGAACTAGCAGCTTTTAGACAATTAACGCTTTATCTTCTGAAGAGATTATGTTATAATAGTATTTTGGTAATTTTTTTTTCAACGAAAAATTTCTTTAGTACATGTTATTAAAGCATTTAACAGTTCATTAAAGGTTCTAATCTTTGTTGATATATTGTCTGCTATCGAAAATACCTACTATTGTCGCGCTTTTCCTTTTGATTTGTTTTTGAATTTGTTATAGCCTTTTGATGCTGTTCTCTGAAGGAAGTAGGTGGCTTACTATCAGCGTAAACGACTGAACTGATTTTGTTAATTCATAAACTTCCACTTTCCAAAGATATAAAAATCAATATATATATATATATATATATATATATATATATATATATATATATATATACATATATATATACATATATATATATGCATATATATATATATATACATATATATATATATATATATATATATATACATATATATACTTTGAATTGGAAGTACCATGCCCATTTGTATAACTCCGCCCAATTTTTAACTAATGATTTCTATTGACTACCAAGCAGTGTTGTTATTTTAGAAATGAAGAAAAGCGTCAAGTGTATTGTAAAAACGTGTAAAAAGAGTAAAATATTACTAAAAAGGATCAAAAAGCGCCAAGTGAACAAAAAAAAAAAAAGCTCAAAAGCCTTTAGGTCAAGAAAAATGCTTTTAATTTATATCAGGCTTGTAAAAAGAATTTTATACAATTTTTTATACCTTTGATAAGCCAAAAAATTTGTTATAAATAAAGTACATATAAAAAAACAAATAAAAATTTTAAATTAAATGATTTATTTTATTGTCAATTTATTGAATTTAGAAGTAAACAACTTAAAATAAAAATTCCTTTAAAAAGTAAAATAATTTCATATTCGGCATCATAGGGCTACAGCACAATTTTAATAAAATACTGAAATCTTTCATAAGTTTGATTTGAATTAATTTTGAAGTAAACACCTGAAGACAATTCATAATTGCAACAACACACGTTTTCTTGTTTTAGACCGGATTTAATCTGCAATAAATAATTAATTGAGTTTTAAAAAAGTCTATTTCTAATTTTTGGTCTAAAAAACTTTATTAAGCTAAATGTTCTTTCAACTTCAGCATTTGGGTACGGAAACGAAAGTATGTGAATAACAAAAAAGAAGCGTCAAAAAAACCCTTTTTAAAAAAATGATATTTTGAGAAAACAAAAGAGAAATGAGACTATAAGTGTCATAAAATACCAGAAAAGGTCAAAATGGCAACACTGCTAGCAAGGCCAAATTCAAAAGCTTCCATTGTTGCCGTTGCCAAGATATACATACAAAAATCAATATTTGCTTTACTTGTCCAATTCCGCCCATTTTATAACTGATGATTTATATTGGCTACCAAGTCACTTAGACCGAATTCATAAATAAAAGAAAGAGAGAAAAAAAGTGGGAGTGGCAACTCCCACACAAATTATGTAAATATTTATTTTTGTATATCTTCAGAACGCTAAAAGGGGCAATTTTTTAATTTGGCCTAATGACTTCTTAGTCAATAAAAAGCCACGGTCAAGAAATAGGCGGAATTGGATTAGTTGGCATGGCATCTTCCATACAAAGTAAATAGAAATTTTTTTATATCTTGAGAACGGTAATAAAAAAAGTTTCTAAATTTGGTTCAAACAACGTCTTGGACAATACCATAAAATAAGCAAATAACTGGGCGAGATCGGATAAGTGGTCGTGATACCTTTCATTAATACTCAATTTAGCATTTCGTTTATGTGGAGAACAACAACTAAAACTTTGTTATCTATCCACACCAGCCAAAAAGCGGGAAATACACCAAGAACCGAATATAAGTTATCCCCATACGTATACTATATAAATATTAAGTTAGTGTTTGTTTGAACACTGTATACATTTAAAAAGCAGTTTCTACAGTGTTTTTTAGACAGCAACTATTTTGCTATTTTTATTGTTTTGATTTGAACCAGAAGAGGATAAAGCGTGATAAAGGGTAACAAATAATAACTAAGATAGCAGTTAAACCGGCAATACCCAAACCTTTTTTGTCTTATATTTTGTTGAAAAGATGTATACTTATGTATTTTCATAATATATGGCTACACTTTTCCAAAAACTGCGAAAAGCCAGCAATATCGCACGGGAACCATGGGTCGCCTAGATTACATGTTTTTTATGAAAGTGAACATGATTTTTAAAGATATAAAAATAATCATTAATTTCATTATCTACCAATTAGTTTAATTATTTTTAAAATTGATTGAAAAAGTAATTTTAAATGCGTGTACTTATTGATGTGCTATATCGAAAGACTGAAATTTTTAACTTTGTTTTTGTCAACACAATTTGATATGCGGTTACTTCGCTAATTAAGCTCAGAATAACAAAAGCTTTATATTTTTTGAAATTAAATAACGTTTTTAGTTTAAAATTTTTTTATGTTGCTTTGGACTTAATCGTGTTACGTAACGGTATATTTTGCTTTACCATATGGTAATCGTGAGTTATTTCGGGTTAAGATAAAATTTAAGAGAAGTTTTAGCTAGAATTCTACAAAATTTTAATTTATGTTTTGTTTGAATTTAATAACTAAAACTTTTGGTAACATTGTTATTGAGACATTGTTACCAACAACATAAATAGCAAACAAATGTTACTCATTTTTGTAACAATATTATAATGCAAACAAATGAACTATTTTTGCTATTAATTCCATTGAGGAAGTTAAGATTGATAGCTATTCGGCTTATAAGTCCATAAAAGTGAGAAAAAGTGGTTTTTGACTCGTAGCTAAAGATTTTCGAAGTGTTTCACGATTTTTAAAAACAAAAAATAAGTATCACTTTTTTTCTTAAAGTGATCACAAAATTTACATGGATGGACAAACAGTTCTGAGTCGATTGATGTGATTAAAAGTGGATATGAGACATAATATTATCCCATTACCTATCGCAGAGCACGGTAAAAAAAATCGTACACCTAAAGAAATATTAAAATTTTGCCGTTAGACGCACACTTTTTACAGTTGTAATGTGTATTATGCATAGGGTTACCAGACTTAACATTGAAAAATTCTTGACATTATAGAAAAAAATCTTGACAGTCGAAAGAATTGGTGTTAGGAAAACTTCTGTTACAAATTGCCGGTAGATGTCTCTAAAATGAAATATATCTAGTAATATTGAGTGCATCAGGCAATTCTATAGCTTGTTTGGTAGATCCAAATGATTACATGCGATGAAAGCTGGATCATGTACGAAAAATATCATGGACGAAGAAAGGTGAAGCTTTCAAGAAAGGTAACGCTGTGTGTCTGGTTTGGTGGTAAAAGAATTGTTTATTATGATCATCCACAACCTGGTCAAATGATTGATTATGATATCAACTTTCAGCAATTAACGATATTGAAGCAAGCAACTCAATTAAACCGGTCAAAACTGATTAACAGAAAAGGTGTTGTGTTCGAACATAACAACATCATACCACACACATCATTGATGACCAGGCAGCCATAGAGAAAGCTTGATTAGTAAGTTTTGATTCATCCACCACCGGACTTCAGATTATCATTTGTTTCGCCCTTGCAGATGTCTGGCGTAAATTTAAATTCGGTAGAGACACAAAAAGCAATAAAATCAATTTTTGATTTATTCAAACAATGCAAAAATCTTATCGATATAAACGACACATACTCGGTTTAATAAAACTCATTTAAAATATAACATTATTGGTCAATGTTGAACATTTTTTTAAAAAACTTTATGTGAAGAAAACTTTAAGAATATGTGTATTAAAAATCTTGACAAATCATATTTGTTCTTAATTCTTCACAAGCTGTAAAAATTCTTGCAAATCAAGCGAAATCAATACCATCTGGCAAGCCTAGATAAGTATTTTGGGTTACTAGAGTCCTCTATCCTTTAATATTATTCCTACACTACCATGATTAGGTTTCAAAATAAAACAAAAGTGAATACTGTCCCTAATATTTTGTATGTTACTGTATTTGCTTTTGGTTGAAATGATGATTGTGGTCATCACTTTAAATATTTGGTCGTGTGCTTTAACCTGTATAGAGTGTGTATGTATGTATGTATGTGTGTAAAAGTATATTTGGAAGGATGATCTTCGTAAAAACACACGCATTTATTCTTATGCATATGTCGATGATTGTAATCCGTATTTTTATTTTTTTATTTTCCAATTTTGTTTTTGTATGTTTTTTGAACGCAAAATAACTCAGACGTCTGGACGCTTAAAGGCCTTCTTGAATGCCATGCATAGCAATTGATGTAATGCAGCTGCATAGTTTTTTTTTATTTATTTATTGAGTTTTTTAACTCTTTTTATAAAATTTATTGTTTTTAATACCCTACATGATCTTAGATCGAAAAGAAGTTGTACACCGGTGTTACCGTTTGTAACACCTTGTGTGTCCGAGACTTAAGCTATTTTCATCACACGATTATTAAAAAAATTAAATGTGTAGGAGTCCAAAGAGTACATATTTTTAAAATACTAAAAGAGTTATTTATTGCGCATTTCCTTGTTTATTTAATAAGCTTGTTAGATCTTTCAATAGAGGTAAATATTATGCCCACTTCAAAACTAATATGTTTTTAGTTTTTTTTTTTATAGTAAATTTAGGCAAATCACCACGAACAATATTACGCTTCCAAAATGGCCTCATCATTTTGGTTAACGTATCCATGTCACTAAGCAAAATTGCCGATTATGAAGTTTTATTTATTATCATTAATACATACATATGTATATATGTAAAGGGTGTCCAAAATTGAGGTATCATTTAAATTTTGCTGCAATTTTTTTGTACTTGTAATTTTTATTCTAAATTTTTATCTTCAAATTCTAAATACATTCCGGTTAGTTAATCAAGTATATGATGGAAATCGATTTTGGTCGAAATTGAAATCGACTGAAATTTCAAACTGCTATAATTTGGAAATCTGACAAAATTTAGAATTATTTTTTTTTTACTTATTATGTTAATTACCATAAACATAACTGCCTTGATTACCAAAACTCTTAATAAATAGGGAGTTGCAAGATTTAAAAGACTTTAAAAATATTGTCGATACCTATCACATACCTGAATATGTAAAGTTAAACGAAGGAACATCGTATTTTTATTATTAAAAATTATTTATTATTTATTTTTTGAAAATGGCGAAAGTTTTCAAGATGTAATAGCAAATTTTGAAAATTGCATTATTTCTCGTAGAGGAGGAGTAAATTTGACACCAAGATCGGGCGACTCGACACCTTTAGATTTGCTTTTGTGTGGTTTTTTGAAATCGAATGTGTAGAGCAACAATCCCAGAACAGCTTAAGAGCTTAAAACAAACATTATCGAGCATATAGGTTAATATCAATCATTGACAACAGTTTATTAAAAAAAGTGATGAATAATTCTGGTAAAACTTGGAGCCTGCCGAGCCAGTAGTGGGTTTCACTTGACCGACATAATTTTTAATTTTTTACCGGAACCTATTTATAATAAGCTGAAATAAAAATATTTTTAATATCTGAAAAAAAGTATTTGTTTATTAAAATTTAAATGATACCTCAATTTTGGACACCCTATATGTGTACATGAAAATAACGGTAATATGCCCCGCTAAGCCACTGGATTGTCAGCAAACAAGCAGTTAAAAAATCCAAGATAATTAAATGATATACCATTGCATATACAAACATTTTATATTTCTTTCGAAGTGAGGTAGAAGTTGGCGTCATAGGGAATGGTGTGCGTTATCGGCATCTGCTCAGTGAATTTTTGTTTCCAATAATCAATGTGACAAACATCTTCAACTTTTGTTTTAAACAGCATGGTGCAACAAGTAAAGCATTTTGTGAAACATTCAAATGATTAAAAGTCGTTTGTATTTTCACAAAGTGGGCTTATTTCTAGACCTCTAAGATTGTGCGATTTAACGGCCCTTGACTTTTTTCTTTGTGTTTACATCAAGTCCATAAGTAACACGAATAACTCTGTAACTTTCAAATAACTAGACGTCTACATTACTCATAGCATTTATGAAGTAATATTTCATGAAGTTCCTATAAAAGGAATCAAAAATTTGACTGACTGACCATTTATTTTTATTATAATTCTTACACTCCTGTAAAAACAACCGTTATATAATTTGATATTACGTATTTTTTAATTACGCCCGAGATTCGCAAAATTTTTCAAACCTCAACATAGAATTCGGAGAAAGATTTAGAACCAGTTTACTTTTGTATGTATAGTTTTATTATTTTACAACAAAAAATGATGATTTGTCAAATCTTAGATTAAATTATTGTAAGTTGTGGTTTCAATATGCACTTTAATTGGAATTACAGCAAATCGGTTCCTCTGAATTTAAAGTTTTTTACTGAACATATACTACAAGTCTGGTTTTTGTAGGTTCTTTTATTTAGGATAATTAAATATCCTGATATTTACATTTTACAATATATTTGTTTGGGATTGTAATTGTAGAGTATTGGATTATAGTGGTGGATCGATTTCTAAAATTTGTTTTCGTACTCGTTAACATTGTTGTTGCAGTCTTAAATTTGAAGGAAAGGTTTGTGTGTATAGTTATGCATGTATGTTCATAAATACAAATGTATGGGCTTTTAAGAAGAACTTCTTAATGGCAAACGTGCCTTGGTCACGAGAGGAACACTCACTCACATACTTACGCATTTGACATGCTGCTTTTTGACTTTTTTGTTGGTTGGCATTCGTTAGCTTTATCAGCTAGTGCATGTCTACGTTCGCCTTTTGGCTGCTACAACATTGTATGCAACACATTTGAATTTGTGTCTGTAGTGTATACACATGTTTTAAATACTATATATGTATAGTTTTGTTGTTTTGTTGCGCTTTAGTAAGTTTAGTTGGTTCGTTGGTTGCACTCGACAGTGACCGTCACATACAAATAAAAAATTACCTGTCGAGTTTAGTGGTGTGCAATTTTGTCTGTCTGGATGACTGGGTATTTTCGTCTGGTCTGGTCTTAAGTGCACAAGTCTGCACTGTTAGCCATTAACGTGGTTCAATGTTTAATCGTTTTCGTTGGCTGCTGTTTTGTTCTCCTATGCTTTTGGTATCTGTGTATGCGAATAAAAAAATGTGTGGGGAGCAATACGCATGCGCAACACGGTAGCTATAAAATATAAATTGATGTTCCAGACAGGAACGACAACAACAAATGAATGTGTCTACAATTCAGTTTGCTGTTAATCCATTTTTTGTTTTTCTTACTTCAGCTTTCATTGTTGTTTACAAATTTCGCTGTTATTTTCATTGAGAAGTTCAAACAGTAAAGAAACGACAAGAATGTTTTTTTAATTCAAACATTTTCAGTCTTTATGTTTAAAATTAAATTGTATTTTTCTTAGACCTACTAAGACAACGGCTATTAGTTGTCTTAGTAGGTATAATTTAAATGTTGAAATCATAGCCAATATTTAAGTTTAATTGTAGTTTTGTTTGCCTGAAATTGTAAAATTTTGCAATTAAAATTAACATTTTTCGAATACCAGTACGTTGATTTTGTTCTAAATCAAACACTTCGGGCCAATCTTTCTAGGTCCTCCAGTTTCGTCTGCATATTGGAAATTTTAAGCGAAAGTAGACAAATGTCATCTGCATAGTCCAAGTCTGAACATGGTATTCTTTCCTCATCTCTGTTCTCAACCGTTTCGCTGTCCTCAGTAGTGTTTGTGATGTAACTAATTTCATTGAAATGTTCTTTCCATCTCTGTGTTTGTGCATCATTGTTCATTATTAGTGTACCATTTCGATCAGCAACATCTTGGTTCCTATTACACATTTGTTTAGTGAGATAGTTAATCGTCTGGTGTAGTTTTCTCATATTATTCTGGCCAGCTGCTTCTTCTGCTACCATTGCCAGTCGTTCCAGGAACTTTCTTCTGTCTCTTAGTGTTTCTTTACTTGTTGCGCTAGCTGATGGTATTACTGCCTCAAGGTTGCTATTCAGCTGCAGTTTCAGTTTCCTTCTTTGAGAAACCAGGTCCCACATGTTATCTGATACACTACACTATCTGAAACACTACAAGTGTTTTCTCCGCGACCTGATTATATATTACTCTAATATCTTCCCATGAGTGATGTTAGCTTGTTGGTAGTCGTTCACGGATTGCCAATGTTAATACGTGCCTGGTTGCATTATTCTGTAGTTTTTGTAGGTAGAGCCGTCTTCGCCTTGTGTACCTGATGGTGCTTCTTTGACATTTCATTTTAATCTTGATTTCATCAGTGATGAGCTCATGGTCACTGCCGATGTCAGCTCCTCTCCTATTTATAACATCCGGTAAAGAGCTTTTCCATATGTGGTCTATCTGATTGCGTGAATTGCCGCTCGGGGATGTCCAGGTATATTTGTGTATTTCCATATGCCGGAAGATGGGGCCACCTATGACTAGTTGAAATATCTGCCACAATTCTATTAGTCGCTTTCCGTTCTTATTCCTGACTCCACAACCGTGTGTCCCCAGAGTGCAGCGGATGTTAGTATTTTCGCTACCTATATTCGCGTTAAAGTCACCCATGAGTATGATGATATCACCTCGTCAAATTTCCGTGAGCATGGATGTTACCTGTTTGTAGAATTCATCTTTATTCGATTTTTGAGCGTCTTCCGTTGGGGCATGGCACTGCACAATGGTAACGTGTCGTCCTACTCCACCCTTGAAGCGGGCCATTATGACACGATCCGATATTGGTTTCCATGTTTGAAGGGAGTTCATTATACCCATTGATATTATTATTCCAACTCCACCTTCGCCGCCATTTGTTCTTCCACAGTAGAGTACAGTATTACTTTTTACCGTGATAAGTTCGCCATTGCCAGTCCACCTCATTTCGCTTATCCTTAAGACTTCGACTTTATACGCCAACATTTGATTTTCAAGTTGTTGCCGTATTTTCCTGTCCATTATTATTTTGCCTTGCTTCAGTTTCGTTAATCGTTTAAGTTACAAGCTAAGTGATTATGATTAGTCTACTGTAGCCCATTCCAGGATGATGGGGCTGCCATCTTATCTCCGTCTAGAAACGACGCCTTCATTGTATTGTATTGTGTAGTGTTGAGGATCCTTGCTAAGTATGTTGGTGGTGAGGATCCATGTTAAGTGTGTTGGTGGTGGTCCTTTCTTAACACTGCCGTTTTTCCCAGAAGGTGGCGTTTTTCCTGATCAACTTGTGATGACTATCAAATTCGCCCGAGGAATGCCAAGGAGACATCTTTTAGTGTTTAGGTTGAAGTCTCTTAATAAAAAAACACTCAACATACAAACCGCAATTAAATTGTTATTCTTTTTAAATCCTCTGCTGGAGCTCGAATCTAGGTTGTATGAGTTGTCTGCCGGCACTCTAACCACTACACCACTGCCACCATAGTTTCAATCATTACTGGCGATGAAAACTAGAGCTATTACGACAAATCAAAGTTCAAGCTTTGGTCAAAAACTTGAATCCTTTATATTCCACTATGACAACGCTCACCCAGATGTTGCAATACCAGTAAAAACAATTTATTATCTAGATGTTGCCCGTCCGACTACCTTTTGACTCGTTCTTGACATCAAATTAGAAGTCTTTTGGCACGAAATGCTACAGGAAAGTTCATAGTAATGTCACAACAAAACCCAAAATCCCGTTATTTTTTTTAAGTTATACACTCAATAAGAATCAAAGTAATAAAAGTTAAATTAAATCATTATCTTTATTTTTTACTTCAAGAAAAAGTAGCCACAATGACAAAAAGTCCACATCTACACATCGAAGAAAAAAATATCTAATTTTGGTTAGAAATAACCAAAACGGCAACACTGTTTCAATTTTAAATTGATGTGCAAATTTTAAATATGGCAACAGTTTTTCTGTAATTCTGTAACAGCTTTTGTTTTTGAGTTATAGCTAATAGAGTTGCATGAACGTGTTCAACAGTGAACAAATGAATATGTTCATTGACTAAAATCCTATTTCGAATAAAAATCAGAACAGCAAACAAACTATTGCTTTATTCACACCATGAGTGAGAATATTTTATTTCACTTCGTTATCATAAAAAAATTGTCCATTGAAACGATTTTTATTTCGTAGTTCTCGCTCTCATCTCACATTTTCTAAATACGAATAGCATTGTTGTCAATTTGGTAAAATCTATAATCATTGTGTATGTTTTAAGTATTTCTTAAATGACTTTCCTTTCGTTTTTCCTACATTTGGCAACACTTATCTTCAAAACATATTGTTTTTGCAAGAACTTTATCGAAATTTGTTCAAGATATATTCTGTTACACAATTAGTATGCTTTTCTATACGTTACAATTGTCTCTTATTTATCGAGTGTTGATTGTTCTCTTTTCATAGTTATTCATCTGTATTGAATAGAAACGAAATGAATACAAATAATGATAAGGTTTCATGATCATCATTCATAAGTTTTTTACAACCCTATAATAGCTAAATACCCTCATTTACTATTTTTACTTAGATTTTCGTTTTTTATTGGACACTAAAAAATATTTTCTTGATGTTTTAGACATGGCTTCATTAAGAAGATGTTGTGTGCGTAATCCAAAGTTTTTGCAATATTTGTGGTGAATATACTATATTATATTTGAGAACTATATATCGAGGACTTATATCGGACTTTGTGAAATCAATATTTAAAAAAAATCAGGACCAACAATGGATATTTTTGATGGGCTTCAGACTAGGCAGCTCGTGAAAGATCCTAATTTTGTCAAATTAATATCTGAAGTCAAATCCGAAGCTTGGAATTCATTTGATTTGGTTATGAGTAATTTCCTATTCAAAAAGAAATCTAACGATCAAGACGAGCTTATTGAGTACATGCTATCGAACTTGCAAGAGCTAGGGTGCAACATAAGTATAAAAATTCACTTCCTCTACTCACATTTTAACCGATTTTCACAAAATCTGCGTGATTTTATCTTCGGACAATAAAAGAGTGCTATCAGGGAAGCTGGGACTCCCATATGATGGCACACTGCTGGAGTTTGCAGCGGTATCTACCTAAAGTCACTCATTCAAGAAAATTTTATAAAAGATCATTTGATAGATAGAAATTTTGTTAACATAAGTATTATTTTTTTGTATTTTTTTCGGCAAAATACTAAAACTGTATATGTATTTCAAAAAGTAAAGCAGTTAGCAATCTCGCAGTGTTTTTTTTTTCATAGTCTGGGCCTTAGAAATATGTACATAATAACAGCAAAAAGATTAAATGAAACAGGAATTGTGTTGACCAGTGTTATTTATTAAAAAAAAAAAAACAAATTTAGATGAACACAATTATAAACTACAAGATATTGTTATAGTCAGTGTGACCAGATATTAAATTGACATGAAGCAAAATCGCGTTAGAAAAAGCTAAAAATATTGTTTTCGGCTAGAAAAAGCTAAAATTTTGAGTTGTGTTTTATATGGTTAATATAGCATTATAAAAATTGCTTTCTTTCAATCTAAAGTAAAAACAATTGATTAGACGATAAACTAGGCGATAAACTAGATATCACTTTTAAACTTATTTGATCAGCATAAAAGTCAAACTATTAATTGAACAAAAATTTCAATAAGAATTCAAATGTGTATAATTTTCAGTTTCATATATTTTTCAAATCCATACACATAAATTATAAATTTGTTTGTTTGTTTCGCAATCACTCGTAAATGACTGATTTTGCTGAAATTTTCAAGACAGAAGAAGATACAGGTAATGAAATACGCTATGCTGTTTTCCAAAATTAAACCTGGGTGAAAACGGGCCAAATAAGTCACATTGGTTGTCACTTAAAATTGAAAATCTTTTAAATTGAGAAACCTAAAAGTATGTCAATAAAACTAAGAAATAGATTTGTTTATTTAGTTCGTTTATGAACTAATCAGGCGTAATCAGGCGCACGACTGACCGATTTTGTTGAAATTTGAAGCACAAATACATAGATCCAACTTACGAAAATGCTATAGGGAATGTTTTTTTTTAATTTTTATTAGACATCGGAGACGTCTAAACTAGTGACATTTCGTCTGAAATGACAAGTATTTTTTCTTTTAAAAGCAATTTTTTATTGCCTAAAGTCATCAACCACTTAAGAAGTCTTTGCATTCCATTAAAAAAACAAATAGGTGGCACAAAAACTGATACGATCGGCACAAAGGAGAATGTTAACCTCGTTTATAATATATGTATATAGAGGGTGAGTTCCAAAACATCATTTACAAAGCAATCGTACAATGTCATGCATTCCAAAACGCAAACTTTTATAAAGTCTTCAATTCATAATTATATTGTAAAAGTTTTAACTGCGCAAACAAAAGTACACTGTGTAGTATGAATTTTGTCAATACTTTTTTACAAAAAATTGTGTTGTTTGCTTTGCAATGTATTTTGATGTTTTGAAATTCACCTAGATTCTAGGACAACACCGGATGAGTAAAGGTAGTTTTAAATAAAGTTGTATAAAAATTTTTTGGTAAATTTTGATTTGATTTAGTCAGTTTTATTATTAGCCATTGGCTAATAGTGTTTTTGTTGTTTTTTTTCGGCGAAACAAAGATTAAGATTTAAGATTTTTTTCGTTTAATATTCTCATTCTTTTTCCCTTTTGTATCCTCCGTACTGATTCACTTGAAAAAATATAACTTTTTACACTAGCGACGATTTAAAAAACTTCATTGACCAAAAATGTAAATTGAAATGTCATCTTTTAAATAAGTGCTCCATTTGCACAGTCGAATTGTTTTTGTCCGATTTACGGGACACAACACAACACAGGCGATTAAGTTCACAATAGCAAAGAAACAAAACCAGAAAAAAGTAAATTTCATAACTAAGTTGGTAACACTTTTTGAGACATTAAAAGAAACAATAGAAGAATCTATAATCAAATTAATTTCTTTTTTATTTACTTATGGCATTTTCTTTTCTGCAAAAAATGTTGCACTTCTGTTTCTTGTCTCTAAACGTCGTTAATTAAGAAATATCAAAGATTTTCGAAAGGCAGCATTTTCAGAGATAAACACAAAACCCTTTCTTTGTATTAATAATAATAATAATTCCCTTAACATTCCATGAAGGAACATGGGGAAGGACTTCTCTTAGTCAATGAGCTGCACCCGATTCTAGTTTTAGACTCATTAAAAGCGACCTACAGTTTAACGCCGGCTTCGAACGGATAAGTTTTCAATAGTAAGTAATACTCCATAACCAGTTACTAGCTAATGTTATGCGGTGATACCCGTGTTAAAACAATTTTTTCTTTTTCAGATGGCTTGGATTGATCTGGTATTAGACCGAGGACCTTCTGGTTGGTAGGCGGATGTCTTATCTACTCTACTACAGCGGCACTTTGAAATACTTATATTTAAAAAAATTGAATAAAAAAAAAAAATGGCAACAAAAAGCAATATTTTCAATTTTTCTATTAAACTCATATGAAAAAGAATATAAATTTACTAATTAACATAAGCATGTAAGCAATGCAGAAACTATTATTTCTGTGATGCTACAATTTTAGTGTTTTTTGATGTCAGACTTTACAATGTTTGTATTATTTTTTCTCTATTGTCATTTTTTGTTGAAATGTCAGAAAATACTAAAAAAGCTAAATGAATTTAAAAAAAAAAGCTTAAAGCTAAATGAAAAATTTCGAGGCTAAATCGAACATGAAAAAGCTAAATTTAGCTTAAAAAGCTAATATGTTTACACTGGTCAATCCTTTTTGTTTTATAACTACTTTAGGATAGAATTAATAAAATTTTTCGTGGCCGCTGTCTCAATATTTTACAATTTTTAGACAAATACTGCTTCATCTAATAATTTCGATTATTGCCCGCGTATCGAAATCTTCACACAAATCCTTGATCGGATTTAGATCTGGCGATTGTAATGGATGTGCTAGAACAAAACATTGTAAATATATAGCTCTATACGTCTAACGTGAGCCAAATGCTTTAAGTCATTATCGTGTTAGAAAGGGAACGAGACTAGTAAATTTCACTTTTTGAGGTTTTCTTTTAGTATAGTCAAATATTTTATTGTATCCATAATGTCATAATACTAGCTTGACCACTAATGCGGGGGGCACATATCTCTACACAATCAATCCTTAACGACCATGTCTTACAGTTGCAGCATAGATTGGTTTTTCTAGCTAAGTATTTGAGTTTTTCTACAGAGTTTGGCCGTCAGCCGAATGAATAATTTGAATTTGCTTGCTGGGTACGCCCTTTAGCTTTTGCTAAACGCCTCTTATGGTTCACTAATGAAATAAGAGGTTTTCGTATACCATATCTCCAATACAATTTTTTTTCTGCGTCACTTCTCTAGGGATCATATTGGCTTTCCACAAAGCATCCATTGCTTTGTTTCAGTTTCTTTAATCAATTTGATCTTTTCAAGCTAAGTAGGTGATTAATCCGCCGTAGCTTCTTCATATGATTTTTAAGTAGTGGTGAAGTGAAGATCCTTGCTAATTGGTGGTGGTCTTTACTTTAGCATCGTAATTTTTTCCCAGTAGGTGGCAAATTTTTCTGATTATTCGTCTGCAATTTGTCAAGATCGCAGAGGTATGCGGGAAGGTCAGGGTTCTTCTTCCTTATTTTTTAGATGGAGTTGTCTGGGGGGCAGTTGAAGCTTCTTTATTAAACATTCGAAACCACAATTAAATTTTTTTTCATCATGTCCTCTGCTGGGGCTCGAACTTGGGTCGTTTGTGTTGTTATGCGTGCGCTCTAACCACTACACCATGCAAAAACAATTATATATTGCATAATATGCATTGTGCTTCGGACTGCAATGTCTAAATAAATCTTTTTTTTTACTATTGTCTAATCTCAGCAGAGATCTGGGTTGAGACTATTTTCAGAATTATTTTGCATTTTTAACTACCTGGATGCAAACACGGCTACTTTAAGACTTACACCGGTCAAAGGCTTAGACTCCCTTGAAACACTGCACAATGTTTCAAATGGCAATCCAATTTCTATACATTATTTATACAATCTCAACGTAAAATTCGTCGTGTTGATATAGAATAATTTCTAGCTGTGATTCTGTTGTTTCCTTCCGTTTGTTACCTACTTTGGTTTAATTTAAGCCACAGTGAATTTTTCTCTAATAAGTTCATATATGAAAACTGTTCAATTAAGAAGTGGATTAAACTTCTTTTTTCGAAAATAGTTGACAGATCCATAATTTTTTTTCTTTTTTATAAATAAATAATATAACAAAAAACATTATAATGAAACATTGTGGCTTTTGTGGGAAATTTAATACGATCATAAAATCACTCATGTAATTGAAAGAGCTTACTTAATCATTGATTTTCTGGTTAAATTCCTGCGGTTGATAATTCTTTTTTTTTCTCCGAACTTCTGCTATTTTTACATAATCTGCTGCATGAGAATGATGAATTTTTTAATTTCTGTCGTATTAAGAAAAACAAAAACCTGCTCAAACTAACAGTTGTGTGAAACATAGAATAAGAGTTCATTCTCTTCTTACATATACATCATTAGAGTGCTCATTTTTACCAAAGACGTGTTTATCACCTGACTCTGATTACGTTCCGAGTTTCGGTAATATAAAAGTTATATATACCAATTATAAGAAAATTGGTTAACATTTTGAGGTTGCACATTTTGACCATATTTGCCGAAATAATTAAAGAATACGATTTTCAGTATTTTTTAGTTTTATTAGAAAAACCACTATACAGAAGAATCTGTTTTTGTGCGACTTTTTTTGTGCGATTTCTTTTTTTATGCAAAGTATTTTATGCGTTTTTTTTGCGATAGTTTTTGGTAGCTATATGAAAGTCAAGCATAATAAACGAAGTTATCAGCAGGGTCTGAAAAAGGTTTTTTTTTGGTATATAGTATTGAAATATATGTTGTTGACGAAAACAATGGTCACTTTTTTATATCGATTATTGATATGTCTTTCGTGTTATCGAAATGATTCAGGATGAAATCTCAAGGGACCATGATATTATAAATTATGTGACAGATATTTCCGATAAAAGAGAAGAACCCTATAAAATGACAGCGGATAACATCTATGCCGGACTCCAAGTTTGCAATAAATTAGAACGTCATTTCCTGGCCATCGATAACAATTCTGAAAGAACTTTAAAATTCCAAAAGGAACCCTAATCTTGTATATCTTGCTATCGAGATGTACAAGCGTATGGTAGAACAAGCCACGTCGTAAAAACTGATTACCGACTACATGGTACCTCAACAAATGGCGAGTGAGGTGGTGTCGTTTTGTGATGAAAGCGATTATGAAGAGTAATGATTAAATTGTGTTTTATATGTGAAATAAGTAGATATGTAAATAATATATTTATAAATATTAACGTGTGTACTTAAATGTATTAAAAAAGTTTTGAGTTGTATTCGAATCGAATCTTTTTTTACGCGGTCCGCATTAGCCGCACAAAAAAATAATTTTTATTTGTGTTTCGAAAACTATTTTTATAGCACCTTGTGAAGTTTTGTGTATTTTTTATGCGATTTGTTTTATGCTGTCCCTATCCACCGCACAAAAACAGGTTTCTCTGTAGTAAACAACTATTTTAAAATAATGTAAAGACTAAAATATGAGATCAATAGTCATATATTTGGCATGAGAAATGTTTTATACTTATGCATTAGTTAACTTAAAGCGGAGCAATCCTTATATTGCTCGCTTAGTGATGAGCTTTCTGTGATAATTGACTACACGAAACAAGAACTGGTTTTGTTGCTCGTCCCCTACTGATTCGTTAAACTTTTTATCGTAGCAATTCCTCTTTCTACTGTATCTTTTACTACTTGAGTTCTTAGAGTGAAATATTCTTTGGCGTCGTGGATCCAAAATGTATGTTTTGAGCCAATATGTTGTTGTATGATGTTTGTCTCCGACAGATACAAAAAGGCTTTCCTGATAAGTGTTGATATAACACACATTTCAATCCTTTTAGTTCTTATTGAGGAATATTAAATTATTTACTGAAGAATACAATCTTAATTGCATATATTGGTTTTCACTTCCAACTTGCTTGATGCAAAGCTCCTGAGATTCGGAAACTAAAGGTGCTTGTGGACCAATTTCCTAGGTAGAGAAGAAATAGTTGCAATAACTCATTGTAGTTTTATTTTAGATGATTTACATCTGTTCAGGACATTCTGAATGTTGTTTACCAAACGCATATGTTGTTCTTCGGCGTAGCTTTCAGAGGAGTTTTCTTTATCTAGGATTGTCATAAAAACGGTTTTATCTAGTGATTATAACAAACCTTTGAACATTTTGAAATATATAAGTGTTTGGAACTTACCATGTTATGATGAATTAATCAAACACACCTTTCAATATAAGTGGGTGCGATGACGGCAAGACAACCACAACAATTTTCATTTTCAATTTTGTCAGATGCCCTTCGAATCACAGCTGTATTAGATGCTGTAGCATCCAAGAGAATTCTATAATTAGTTACTGCAATTATCTCTCCTCTACCTAAGAGGTATTCTTTTCATTTTAAGCATTGTCCGGCAAACTAATCTTAATGCATTTTACAAATTTGAGAGCTATAATTTGGTCGATTTTGCACTGTTTTTTCCATTTGCTTTCTCTTTAGTTCTCATTGTTAATTTTTTGCTTATTTTTTGCCTATGCGTGTGAATACCTACGTGTGGAAAAATAAGATAAGAGCTGTTCTTTGCGGGAATCTGCTCTAAATGTTATCCAATCTTCTTCAAATTTTATATCTATAACTTTTATATTACCGAAATTCGGGGCCTAGTCATATGAAAAACGCCCTAATATACACATCTAAATATTGAAAAATTTTTAAGATTTATTTTTGTTTGTGTTAAAAATAAAATTGATTCTATTCTATTTCAAAATAGCTTCGGTATTTATGATTTAAAAAAGTTTTTAGTTTAGTTTAACTGTGCGTACTGGAACAACACAATTGCCCTACAATATATCCCAAATAGCAATCTTCACAGAAATTGAATTCAAATTAAAAAAGGTGTTCTCTCCACTGTTGACTCTTTTGCTGAATACAGCAAGTGAACGGTCTTGACTTTTGATACTGTTGCATTTGCCGCTGTAGTTATAAATGAAACTTAATCCATAATACAATTGTAACAACGATTAGTCAGTAAACACGTAAAAAGTTTGCATTCAAATTCAATCTTTATTATGATAGTTATGACGATCAAAGTGGTTTTTTAAATAAATCTTCGGCCGATTCTGTAATAATTAGGTATGTCTTCGGTTTACAAACATACTTGCGACATCACAAGTTGGACAAGGGGAAACTTTTCCCAATTAATGAGCTGCACCCGATTCTAGTTTTAGACTCATTGAAAGGCACCTACAGTTTAATGCCGGCTCCGAACGGCCGATGCATTAATTATAGACGTTTTTCATAGTGTAAATACTCATAAGTAAGTCGCTAGAAATGTTGTAAGGTGATACCGCTGTTGAGTATTGTCAGATAGTCTGATAAACTGAAGAGCTCTTGATTAGTAGGTGGGTGTCTTACCTACCATACCTCAGCGGCCAAATAATAAACCGAAGAAGCTAGACCTGGGGAATACGTTTGGGAAAGGGAAATAATCCCAGGCAGCAAAATCTTGCGAAAAATTTGTCCATTGAAGCAATTTTAACTTTAATTTATTGATTTTAGCCATCGCTATAGCGAATATGTGAACTACATTATTGTTTCCACGAAATAACAATACTTTACTTATTTTATTACTTAAACGCTTCAATAAGTTTACACAATACTTGAAGTTGATTGTTGTTTTTAATTTTAAAGATAATAAAAATTATCCAAAATCGCTAAAAATTCGCCTAATACTCTATTGAAATATCTTCACGACTTTATCCGTCGCAACTTTTGTTAAAAAAAAAAAAAATGGATGAATCCAGTTTAACTTTCTACGCCTATCACTGTGGTGGTATAATAAGAATTTAACCCATTTTGAGAAAAAAACTGACGATTTTAAAAAGTTTGTTGAGTTTTATAAAATTGATATTATGAAATGCTCCTAATAGGTTCTAAATATGGTAAGAATTTTTTTATTTTAGCAATTTTATATGATAATTTTCAATTGCCGCCAATATGATATAAGGTGGGGCAAAAATTATCTGAGATAATTTCAAATGACTTTGAACAATAATTAGAGTTACGTGAAAACTACTGGAAAAGTTTCACACAATCGGGGGTTTTCGGTAACGTGACACACTGTCATGTAGTTTTTTTCTGATCCTTCTGAAACAAATTATAAAATCGACAACGTAATTTTTAATAAATCGAGTAAGGTATTTGCCTACGATGATTATATTGATTTGATTGGTAGAAGTTCAACCACAGTAATTCTGACGGTAAACGAAAAAAAAAAACAAGTACATGTTCTCAACCACAAAGTACAACAAAATAGACCCTAATATCACTATGGGCCCATATAACATTTAGGTTATCAAGAAGTTCGTTTACTTAGGGTACGAAATAACATCAAATAATGACGTTATTACTGAAATCAAAAGAAGAATTCTACTGGCCAGTAGATGTTTAGGTGATCTCCAAAAACCGTTGCGAGTAAAACAAAAGTCTATACCGTATAAAACAAAAGTCTATATCCATCAGTCCTTTTATATGGATTCAAAATCTGATTTTCAAGAGAAAAATCTTTCGTAAAATTATCAGTTCAGAATGAGAGAACGGAGACTCGAGAATACAAGAAACAAACAAGAAATGGAACGTCTGTTTCGACACGCGGGTGTCAGTAAAAAGATACGGGCTAAACCTTTGCGATAGGCAAGTCACCAGCAACGAATTGAGTCCAATATGTCTGTCATTCTTTACGTATCCAGTTAGTGAGAAAAGACTTGGTCGCCAAGAGGCCAGATGAAGGGACTTGGTAGTGGATGATGGGAGAAAACTTGGAATACCTACAGAACTGGAAAACAACGACTCAAAATCGAGATGCCTGAAGAAAATATATCTATCAAGCAGAAAAATAAAGTAAGTTTTATGTTAAATAGATTTACCTCGTCCATCTATCAAAGATATTGTTGACTTTTTCCGATTATTGTTGAAAATATATTCGGTAGTCAAGGCTTAATTATAGATCAATCTTTACAAAAATTTAGCACTATGTTAAAGTAAAAAAGTTCATTAAAGCATTATTGGGTCAAAATTTGTGTGTCATCTAAGGTCAAATAAAAATCGATTTCTAGTTTATTTAATACAGTTTTATTGGCATATAAAACATATCTTAGATTTTCTGAACTATTACGCTTTCAGTGCTTTTCCACACATTACCTTCCAAGAAGGTATTCGAAATCAGTGACTTATTCTTATTAGAAAGGTAGGGTTTACTCTATCAATTTCAATAAACTAAAATTACATTTTTAAATCAAATTTTAATTAAAACAAGCGAAGAGCATTTTCCATTCGTTTTAAAATTGAAAGAAAAAACCAACTAATTAGTAAAAAAAGCTCATATAAAAATAAATATATTTATGTATATTTAGTATATGCTTTTATCCAAATATCCATATAAATTGTTAATTATTGCAAAACAATTTGTCTTACAAGAATGATTAACCAATGTTCATTCTTTTTCTGTTAATGCAGTGAAAAATTATAATTACATTAATACTCGTAATAAAAAAATTATAATAATCTTGTAAAACACAAATTTTCCACGCAAGATTATATATCTGTAAAGCGGTTAAAACAGTTGGTGGGTATGAATATCTATGCAACCAGTCAGTCATAATTATAAGGATTCCTTAGCGGTATATGAAAAATAAAACATGATCTTTTTAGATGTAAGTACATATTCAGCGTAAAAATCTTAATCAATGATTATTATTGACAGCATCAATTACATCAACTACATCCATCTGCAACCCAGTTATCATTTAATAGTAAATTTAACATATTGTTATAAAAATTTATTAGCCTAAAAAGATACACCAAAATTTGTTACGTAAAAGCTATAAACTCACTTCTGTAGAAGTTAACACTACTAGAGTTATAATTGATATATTATCAATTAGATCACCCTGTTAAATATGCCACGATTGTAATTATTTGAACAGAGCTACCAATAGAACTATGAGTTAAAGATGTACTGAATTTTAAATTTGAATTAATCGCCACTAAATAGTAAGTTGTAGAATGTACTAGAACATTCGAAACTAATGGTTAAGAAGTATATAAGTCGCGGCACTCGCCTCAAGCAAGTCGGTCATAATTTAACAGTCAAAGAGTACAGTCGTACTAAAGTTTCAGTAAAACTGTTGAGTAAATTTGTATATTAGGTGGAAGTTAAATACCATAAGTTGAACATAGTGTTTATTATAAAAGTAAAAATGGATCTATGATACTTCATTACTACTTTCAATAAAGCTCACATAAATTACTTTGGGGAAAATTAATAATTTATTTATCGAAAACTCAAAAAGTTATTAAATTGAATGTTTCGGTATTTTGAAAAAAAAAAATAAATAGAAAAAGTAAATTAAGATATTTAAACAGTTCTAGGTAAAATAAGAGAACAAACTTTATTTTATACATTATCATAAAAAATTAAAACTGAATATGTCTAAAACGATTTAGTTTAGAAATTACATACAAATTGTGGACATTTTCGATTTCGACAATTATCAATTAGTCAATTATTTAGTGCAATAAATGCTCTAGTTAAGAAACTATATTTTGTTCTCCTCATAAATTGTTACAGTCCAATTTAACAATTCGAATTTATATCGGAAATTCATTAGTGGAATCAAACATTTTAATAAGTTACTACAATAACATTTTCATATTTTAATAATATGTATATGCAAAACGTTTCGTTTGCTGGGTTATCTTCGAATTTTTAACTGATGTACTTATATAGTTCTGTGGTAACCACATTGACATTGACACCGGCAATAATATGTTGCAAAACAAGCAATTTTTTTCTTGATGTTGCAACTTTGTAATTCTTTTTTGATTGCAACAAACAACGAATGATTTTTTTAGGAACAACCAACTGAGATATAAATACTTATAAAGACATAAGTATATACAAATACGAAGAGAAAATTAATGGTTAACATTTGAATTACTTACCACGACATGGTCCCAGATATGCTACACCAATGGATCGGCCAATTTTACAAATCATACGATTTATATCACATACACTTTTGTATGTTTTACCATCGGCGCCACAAACAGCTTTCGTTGCATCAGCAACATCATTATCATAATCATCCTGTAGGCATTCTATTCTACATGATATACAATGCGGCAATGAATACTGATCTTCAACACAAGTTAATCCATTTAAACATTTAACACCGTTACATGTTGCTGCAATTATAAAAAAATAATATGTATGTCTATACAATAAATAATATGTACATATGTATGTCTGCATGCATTGTTAAAACATTTTTTTTTTTAATATTTTGACTCCATATATATTTTGAATTTAAGTTATTTAATTCAAATTTTAGAAATATTTAGTTTTATTCATATTCACACCCTCTGATATTAATTTTAGTTACAATGCATGAAATTAATACAATATTTGAAATACATGTATGTATTATATTGTGCTTGGAACCAATAAACAATAAAATTTATTATTAAATATTGCAGTGGCATGAAATAATAAAAAAAAGTAAGCAACTGTAACAATATTTTGCGTTTTGGCGATTACTGTAACATAGTAACAAGGATCAATATGTTGTTAGGTATCGCCAAGAGCAAAAAAAAAAAAAATAATAAAAAATAAATAAATCAGTGTTACCAGAATATAAAATTTTTTAAGCATTATTGTTTATTTCTTTACATTTCGAATAAAATTTACTTATTTTTAATCTTAATAGCGCTTTCCAGAAACTGACACCAACTTTAGTGATTACTCGTATCTGCTTCTTAACTTTAATTTGAAAAAAAATTGTTTGGAACAGATTTTAAAAGAATATCTTAAATATTCTTCTTAAATTATAGTCCCACAGGATTTTATGTTTCAAACGTCAGTGGTAACTATTGTAATGTAATAATGGTTGAAAAATTATTCGCAGAAGTAGTGAATACTGATCTGCCTATTTTTTACTATATTTCTCATGAAAAATTAACTTTAGGTTTAGGATAATCCTAAGCACCCCACTAAAGTAGCCGTAGTAAAATGACAATCTTAATTATCGAAATTAGATCTTATAGAACATCTTTTAGGCATTCTTAAAAAAATGGTCAGAGGTAGGTAAGTGGTCCACTGAGGGTGGTTTTTGGTCTCTTCTAATTAGTACTGAAATAGTATTCTCTGATAGGGAAGTGGCTCATTGTGCCTTCTTGGATATTCAGGGCGCTCTTGACAACGCAGGTTTTGACTCCACTGCTACGTCGTTCGAAGGTGGTGGAGAAGTCAATTAGAGGTTAGATTAGTTCCATGCTTAGAAGCAGGATCATGGGTTCGTCATTCGATGTGGAGAATTTTATTGTGATGGAGTCCAAAAGGTACCCTCAGGGTAGAGTATATTACTTTCTCTATTATTATGGGTGGTAGTAGTTGATGAAGTAGTTGATGTTAACCATGTTGGCTTATGGGAGTGTGGGTGTAATTGGTTATGCAGATGATCCCGTTATAACGGTTCGAGGCAAATATGAGAGTGAGTTGTGTGATCTCATAAGAACGGTCTTGGTCAATTTGTCTTGTTGCATTCAGAAAGGGCTCTCGATGAGTCCCACAAAAACGGTTATTGTACCTTTTACAATGTGATACACGTTATCTCGTGACTGTATTCCTTTTATGAGAAGTCGATCATCAACTGTTCTAGGGAGGTTAAATAACTAGGTATCATTCTGGATAGTAGGCATAGTTCGAACTCGCACATCGGCGCTGCCCAGAACAAGTATGTGAGTATCGCCACGCTGGTATACCCCATGGTGCCCGAGGCACGAGTGAATAAAATGCGTCCACTAACGCCCAAATCTGTGATGAAAATCACCAGTGAGTACCCAATTCGATGGCACGTTATTTGGACACGACCTCCACACCTTGGTAAAGTGTCGAAAACTATTTAAACTACTATCGCTCTATGGCCCTTTGATAAAGTCGCTCATCCTACGATAAGACATGGAATTTTCGCCGAGAATAACGCTATAGATATATATTGCCATGATTCGGCCCATTATCATTTATGCAGCGATAGCTTGGTTGAGAAGGGCTGAAGAAACTACCACCGTATAAATTATGAAGGGTACAGAGACTCGTCTGCAGCGGTATAGCTGGGGCAATGAGAACATGTCCATCAGCGGTCTTGGAGACGTTCTTTGAAAATGAAGACGGCGCAACCATTACGGAGACAATGGAGAAACTTATCGCACCATGATAACCGATTTTTTTGTGCCCGCTCTTCATGGTATTGATCTGAACGATGTTGAACGAAATGCTGATGTCAGTTGATCGCCAAGGAGCAGCGATTTGACAACATTGGACTATTTTCTGTGGAGCACCGTTAAAGACAAGTGTTATGCCGATAAACCAGAGACAATTGAGCATTTAAAGGCCAACATTTGTGATGCCATTGCCGAGATGCGACTCAATACACTCGAAAAAGTTCTTGAAAATTGGTCCGAATGGAGTACTGTGAGGCTGCAAGCATATGAATGAAATAATATTTAACTTCTAACCGGAACAATTGTACTTCAAAACAAAAAATAAATTTGGCAAAATTTCAAATTGTTTTTTTTATTGCATTTTTTAATTTAAACTTTTAAATGGCCCACCCCTTACAACTAGTACCTGTTAAATATATGTTCACATTTGACAATATATGTGACAATAAAAAGCTAACCACTCTTTTATGGAAATATTTGTTAATTTATTTTTTAAATGTTATTTTTTAATAATTTTTTTTTTAATCTTGACATAAAAGAAAATGTTACCATTAAAGTTTTCGGTAAAACAGTGGTTAAGTTTTTCGTCAAATATTTGCTAAATGTGAACAAATTTTTATATATAAATATCGAAATCGTAAGATAGCGGGACACTTAAGGTTAATTTTCTAATAAAAATTTAAAATTGTATATATAAACTAAAGTAAATCATGACTTTTTTATGGTGAGATTGTATACCTTATGATATTGTAAGCACCTTTTCTAATGTACAAATATAATTTATTCGTTTATTTTAATTTTCATAGAGATAAACTAATCTGATGTACTTAGTGTTTTCGTTTTTTGTAAAATAATTCCAGAAAAAAATATTTGCGAATTGCTTTGCTTTTAATTCTGGCAACACTGCAATAATATTGAATATTCGTAACTATGTATGTATGTATGTATGTGAACAATTCTATATTATGTGCTCTATCATATTTTTGTTAAGAATTAGTTGGAGCCACATTTATGGCACACGTCTACTGGCTGTTTTACAGCATGCTTGTCTTCTAAATGGTTTACTAGCTTGTTAGTATTCATTTATATGGAACATACCAATGCAATCAAGCATAGTTAAGCGTTACTAACAGACCGGCGACCATTCAAGAATAGACGACGATCATTGACTTGTTCATTTTTCAACAACAAGTTTTCAAAAACAGCTATTACACATCATTGTCGTTAGTAATTTTCCATATGATTTAAAAAAAATTGCTATGAAGATCAAAATTGTATATTCTCTTTGGTCGTTTTTGTTTTCCCAACCACTGAATTTTTTACTTCCTGTATTATTAAATAATTTTATCGTTAAGATTCATCTAAGAATTAGTAATAAACATGTTAAATATTGATAGATGAATCTGCGTTTAGTATTCTACAAATAAATGATAGTTTTTTTATGGCACATAAATTGGAAATATCAGTGCGAATTACACATTGCTGTGGAAAACAAATTTAACAGAATAAATGTCTTTCTTTATATAAATAAGGTTGATCACTGATACGAGCCTGCATAAGTTTTGAATCATAGAGCAGTAAACAAATATGACGCTCTTCCTTTTACAAAATAATTTTCTAAGTTTTTCAATAAAAAACGGGAAAAAATAATTTTCATGATTAATTTTGCTTATCTAAAACAAAATTAAAGAGTTGAAACATTAATTTTATAATTCTAATTTAATTTATTGTTTTTCTTTATTTTTATTTTTTAGATTTAGTTCCTTCGACAAATTGTTTTTATTTTAATTACATTTTAGATTTAAAAAAGGCCGCTTTTACTTTGTGTCACATTTAATTTGCCGAAGGCGTATTATATGGTATGTGGCTTTAAAGACTTTTTTTGTGACAAGGTGATCTTGTCCATTATTGGTTTCAAAAACTGTTGTCTATAATGCATAGTTTTTCCAGTAGGGTTTGATCGTCATCGGTAGAAAAGATAGATAGATAAATAGAGGTAGATAGTACCATATAGACAGTACTAAATCATTTTTGCTTTTTGTATTAAATTGAATCCTCATTGCAACGTGAGCTAAAAATTTATATTTAAATCTTAAAACCAGAAATTATATTTTTTTAGTTCAGCGAGTGCGAGGCGAAATTGCATGGAGTCATGGCATTAATTTGACGTTATTGTAGCTCTCCTTCTTATCTGGTCCGCATTATATCTTCTGTTCAATTGAAAGTGGCCAGTATTATTTAAAATTGTACGAGATAGTGGGTACGGTTGCACTTTCAACTTCTTAAAATACTGTTCAGCATACCCCACGACTTCCTCTCTAAACCAATCATACGTTCAGGGCTTTGTGAATGTTCGAATTTCTTCTAAATAATAGAGCATTTGTTATCAGTTGCAAAATATAATTTGGTATCTAGCACTAAATTGGTTTCAATATCACATATAAAGAAGGAGCTTACAATCGAAGCTGAGCACGGAATTATTATTAATAAGCTAATTTAACTGTATCGCTTTTTTATCTGAATTAACTTAGCATCTATGTGTGATCTCCATGTTAGCCGGCGGGGAATACATCTCTCAAGTATTTAACCTCAGAAGTCTGAGAAATAATTTGGTTGCTTATTTTAATAGCTGCGCAAGATTTCTTATGCAAAGTAAATGGCACGGGTGTACATTTTTATCGTTAACCTTTATCCTCCATTGCATTAATCTTTCTACCAGTTAAGTATCCCTGTAATAGGTTACAGGTAAATTTAGGTGGTGGTAAATTTTGTCTCAGTTTACATATCAAGCCATCATGCCATACTTTGTTGAAAGCCTGAGACACGTTGATAAAAAGAGCAATATATTTTTTTTTCAAAATTCGTTCTAATGGCATTCACCATTCTATTTGTTTGTTCAATTGTACTATGCTTACTTCTGAATCCAAGTTGATGATTTGGAATACATTCACCTTCACTAAATATCGGAATCAGCTTCTTTATAAGTATTTTCAACTTGCTTATATTAGATAAAAGATTTATAGGTCTGTATGATTCCACCCTTGTACTTGTATAATCGTTTTAAGATTTATGAATCATGGAGACAAGAGATATGTTCTAAGTAGAGGGGTAATATTTAGCCGTAAAATAGCATTAAGTATAAAGAGAATTAATCTTCTGGCCAAACGTGGCAGCTCCATAATCATTTAATTGCTGAAGTTATCAACTTCGGGTGCCTTTTATAGGTTTAAACCATTGATAACACTTTCAATGTCAAGTATCTCAAATCTCAATGGTAAGACCGTGGTACTGAAGATGGCATTCTACATTTCAATCTGCAATATTTCGATATCATTTCTTACCCAGTCTCCCTTTGGCTTTCGCAACGGAGGTCTGCTCATTACAGGTCTTTTAAAGTTTCTTGGTACTCGACATAAGGCATAATCTATCGGAAGTAGCGGTCGCACCCAGATTTTCGAGGTATTTGTTTAAAGAAGCAGTTATTCTCGATTCCAGCAGATATTTTAGTCTATTAATCATAAAATATTCGTTGCACATTGTTAATAATTTTAATCAGCACATTTAATGGAAAATTAAAAAAATCCACAAACAGCCACTCCACATGTTAATTCATCGCTGTTTCAGTCACGACTAAAAGAAAATTTCTTCCAGTGTTTTAGAAAAAAAATTACAGACAAAGAGAGGACTAAAAACAAGAGCGAAAGAAAACGTGTGAGTTGAGCGTAAACAATTGCTCTATGAAATGAACACCATTTATCTAAAGGTAGTTTTAGACAATGCTTTATTCGCGATTTAATTAATATCGCGGAATCATCACGTGCTCTTTCTCTCTGGTTCTTAATCCATTATTCTTGAAGATTCATTAATCTTGAAGAAACTCCTTGCTGTGAGAGGAGGCCGTTTGTGATCCAAAAACATATTTTCAAGCAGTAAACGGTTTGTTGAGTACTTCCTGCAGAAGCACCTGCTTTACGCTCAGAATTTCCGTCATCATGTTCGTCACGATATTGGCAAAGTTTTTAATCACATTACTCTTGGTGTTGGTAAAAGTATTGGTTTGAATGCACCAGATTTTCGAGAATAGACTCCAGACGACTGAAGCTTAATTCGGAAACTTCTACTTTGGGATACAAAGGTGGTACAGGATTTGATTTACTAGTCATGTTAGCAACTTTGGTTTGACCAGCTGGTGGGCAGTGGAGTCGCGGTGTTTCCGGCGTTCGTTCGTTTCAGCTGTACCTTATTTACGTCAACTTTGACTCAAAGTGCAAGGCAAGGGTTAAGGAAGAGTTTTTTGTTCATAGTCCATTCCTACGAAATACGTGATTATTACGGTATATCTTGGGAACTATAAAACATAGAGTTTTTAAACTTTCCATATGTTATTCTATTATCAAGTTGCACATTAAGACAAAAAATTAACTTCACAAGTAGAGTGAACGTGGCACTTCCTATATCTCAATAAATATATCAGCGAGAGCGGAATATCAGTAAAAGTCTTCCAATGTAATATACTCAAAATTTTTTAGTTTTCACTTTGTATAATAAAACGATATACATATTCTCTACTTTTTCGCCAAAAAATATAGTTGTATGCCTTTTTGTTATATGAGAGTCGTATTAAAATTTTTCCTCTACGGAAAAAGTGTAAATTTTGAGTCGACTCCCTTTAAAGGAATCGGTGCGATATGACATTCTATTGTGGTATTTGTAATAAAATCGAAATCTAACTATTTTGACGTTTTCATGTGATATTTTTTATAATTTTGAAATATTAATGTAAATAAATTATCAAAATACGCAAATTTTGGTATCGATATTTTGTTTCTCATGAAGTTAAAATTGTATATTTTTTCAATTTTAAACGAATCAGACTCATTTGATATTCTTGGTATTTATATAAATACATGCATAAATACAACGTATAAGATTGATATGTATCTGACTAAAAATAGATGCATAGGTACTAAATCATAACCATTGAGTTTCGAACGTATACCATAATATAGGATTTATAAATCACCGTTCTTTTGATAATATTTTAATTTTAATTTTACTGTTTTATTGTTTTGAGCTGTATTGTAAGAAGTGCAGTTGAATGTTTTGTCATTGGGCTAAAAACTAAACATGATACACCCTGATCGACTAGGGCTCATTTCAAATAATTATTAATATTTTCGGTGTGTATTTCTGTACTCTTTTAAGAAAAAAAAAAAATGTATGGTTATATGGTTTTTAGAATAAATCCACTTTGAAACCGAAAAAGTAATACGTGCAGCTGAATAGTTGCGTTAATAATGGTATTCTGTATTATTTACAAGCAATTGAATTGAACTCTTGTTGTTTAAGCGTTATTTCTCTTTAAAATACACATTAAAAAGTATGTAGAATATGTATTGTTTACCAATTGCAATTTTTATAAATATTTGTTCCCAAATTACCTTGTTTTTTGTATTATTTATTTCATACTTACTTTTGCAATGACCACGATATGCAATTTGTAAATTTTGATTATCCGTTCTGCAGGCACGTTTTCTTAGCTGACATTCGGTATTGTAAGTACGACCGTCTGTTCCACATACGGGGTTTAAAGATCTTACGTTATCTGTATTCTAAAACGTATACAAAGGAGAAAGAATAAGTTGTCTTGAAAATGATTCTTTTAGTTTTGGTATCAAAAGTTAAAATTTAAAACTTAAGAAGAATGCTGATTGATATTTTTGTATTATTGTAAATGCTAAAAGTGCAAGATTGGCTCTCGAGTTCCATTGTGTTTCTCTCAGATTTTTGAAGTTTTCTAAACCACGTCAACTCAAAACTTACAAGTCGCTGTTGGCCTATTCGACTACACTATGGCGAAAGATGTTAAAAAGTAATATATATTCTAATTTTTCATGCATTGTATACTATATTATCTTAATGCATCCCTCGTTGTTCGGGAATGAATATATACATATGTATGTACGAGTAGGTATATTAGATTATTTTTTTCCCATATCCGTCTTTATTTAGGAAATGCTGATATGTAAGACTATAAATTTATTATAAATTTTATGGGAGGTGGGGCCACGCTTACTCTTCCTGTGGAGTTTATTTTTTAACTTAGTGTGCACCTTGATAATAGAATACCATGTGGAAAGTTTAAAGGCTCTATATTTTATAGGTCTATAATAACTACTTGTATACATATAGATATCCGGGCAGTGCCAGATGGGTTAAGCTAGTTTACTATGTATAAGAGATGCCACGCCCACTTATCCAATTATCCAATAAAAAAATTAAATTTTTTTTGATAAAACATGTTAAATTTTTATTTATTAAATTAGTTTTCGTCGCTACAAAAAAGAAACTCGGGTTTAATTTGTACTGGTTGTTTTAAAGGTCAATGTCACCGTTCAATATTTACGCGCGTAAGAAATATTAATTCGTACGAAATGACTTAAAGAAGCAGTCCAGATTTGTTTTTTTTATGTTATATATATATATGTTTTCTTTATGTTAATCATTGTCATGCAGATATTGACAAGATCTGCTACTTGTTATGCATCGTTATTGTTTTCAAACCATTTGATCAAGGTAATGATGCTTTCAACTGCTTTCGAGTAGCGCACGTTAGATTGTTCAGTATGTTGTTCGATAATTGATCCATCATTGTCATTATCGGATACTGCGAAATCATCGTAAACTTCAAAAATTTGATCACTGTTCCAATTTTCAATGTCATCAATGCTGATGAGAACATTGTCACCAACCTTTGAAGCGTATCGTTGTATGCACTATTTGATTCACGCAATTCACAGAGCGGAATATCGTCTTTACAATAGTGGTAGTCATTCAACTTTTTTATCTTCTTCCAAGCTTTCATAAGAACTGCTTGGAGTAGTTCATTCCACACTGATTTAAGTAGCAAAATAGCATCACGAATTGTATGTGTCAACATGTGCGACAATGTTGCATAATAATTTAGTTCGATATCCTAACTTGACTAATCTTTTTGGATATTGAACCATGGGTTGATCCGCTGTTACGTTATGTGGTAAAAGCATTGCTGCAATATTTCAATCATGAGACTGTAACATATCAATTGTGTTATGGGCAGTACAATTGTCAATTAGCAACAATGCCTTTTGTGGTAAATTATTTTCAGCAGAAAATTGGCGAACTTCCGTGTAATAACCTGTACAAATTTTTATGAAACTAAAAAATAAGTTTACCTGTTTTATAAATAAATTATGGAACCAGTTGAAAAATATCTCTGAATTCATCCAAGATCTCTTTGAATTTACAGAGTCTAATGTGTTTTTAAATCCCTTAAAACAGCGTTGGTTTGCAAATGTTATTCTTTCTTTTAAAAATTTTCGGCCCAATGCGGTTTTTTCGTTTGTAGCAACAAATGTCTTGTATTGTAAAAACGATAAAATAGTCAAAATTCATCTGCGTTAAAAAGTTTGGAGTTGACGATGTTAATTTCTTTAATTTTTGTTCGTAAATTATGAATGAAGTCGAGTGTAGTACCCGACGTTCCGCTTGAAAAGATTTCCCAATAAATTTTAAGATGGCGAATACTGCTTTAAATTTGCTACCCATCCAGAACTGGCATTAGTTTTCTTTCCAGGTGCGTTATGACGGATTCGTACTTAACTCTGGATTTTAAAATTGGACCAGTTACTGCTTGCCATTACGCTATCGTTGGTTCAAGAACCATTTGTACAAGCCTGCTTCAAGATCAGCATATTCCGGCTTGTGAAATGTGTTCTTGTTTCCTTCTTCCTATGTATTCTAAACAGACTCTAAGATTTCAAAAAGTTTTTCCTTTATTTTTGAGTTTTTGAGATACATTAGTGAGAATATTTTAAAAGTATCAAAATTGCCACATTTACGACCGGAAAAATTGCTAAAAAAAATTATACGCTCAGAAAAGTTAACTGAAAGGTTAACTTTTGAGATTATGTTGATGCTGAAATGTTGTTAACTTATCCGAGAATTTAGCTTTTCCGCGAGTTAACTCTTTCGATATTCTACTGTATATGTATATTAACTATTAATTTGCTTATATCTCGATAACGGTAATACTAAAAGTTTCTTAATTTGGTTCCAACAACTTCTTAGACAGGGCAAAATTCCATATTCCACGCATTCAAAATTCCATATTTAGTATGAATGGAACTTTAACCGTTCTCAATACGAGCATATACAAAAATAATATGTAGTAAGGAAGGTATGGAAGGTATCTGCAGCATTACAAATCGAGAACACCAGTCGGTAATGCCAAGAAAAAACAAACTCCAAAAGATCTTCATGAAACGATACCTACACGACGAGAAATGCACCGCGATAGGTTGAAAGTCAGGTATAATCGCGCAGAAAACACGGCAGGCTTCTACAACCCACAGAGGAAGAAAGGACTATCTTCCAAGCTTCAAATTAACTGGGATGGACCATACAAGGTAGTCAAGAGGTTAAACCATGCAGTATACAGAATACAAAAGAGCAATAGCCCGCGATCAAAAATAAAAGTGGTACATCTAGAGCGACTTGTGAGCTATGGGAAGAAAGATAATGAACCTATTCGGGACGAATAGGCTTAAGTGGGAAGCAGTGTTACGAAAATAAAAAAATCCTACAATTTTGGTATATTTAGTAGATATGTGTCACCCTGTCAATTTGGCAGCACTGCCAAATCGACCATTTTTACGTTTCATTTGAATTAACGGATATAAAAATAAACGATGCTCGATATATCCGGAACCTTCCAAACTGTAGGGAATCAGGTATATAAAGGGAATGCTTTAAATAAAGTTGTGTTAAAGCGAAAATAAAAGTGTTGTATAACCGAATATTAAGTGTTGTATTAAGACAAACAGTATAAAAAATATAGTGAAGTAAAAAAATAAAACTATAAAACAATAAATAAAGCGGCGTTTATTTTATTTAAAAGGTTAAAACGTAGGGACCGAATGGGGAAAATGATAAAAATATGTAACTAAGATAGCATTTAAGATAATAATTAAGATGGGGATAGCGAAGCACGCCGGATGAGATAGATTTGTAAAAAAAAGAAACAAAATTGAATAAACCTACCGTTATAGTATGTTGTTGCTTATTTGGAAAACGCGTCAGATCGATTTGATCAGAAATTGCGTCAAATAACGAAGAATGGAAATATTGTTCATGGGCTTGTGCTTGTTGATCTTGTTGTTGTTGTTGCTGTTCTTGCTTAAAAGTTTCTTGTTGTTTTTGTAGCATATTATTATGCAAATTTGAATTGAATGTTGAAATTAAATGATCATCATTATCATTGTTGTTGCTGTTTTTGGATGATGGTATTTGAATACTTCGATGCTGATGATCATACAGTGCAACACCTTCGCCTTTAGCATACTGTGATGATATAAAAGACGATTCATATGTGGAACGTGCTGCTGGAGATGTAGACTGTTGGGAAGATGACGAAGAAGTTGATGAAGGTGATTGTGATGATGATGACGTCGCTATTTTACTTCCGTGATTTGGTGAATGACTACGATAATGATCGTTAGCAGCCGTTATACTATTTATTGCAGACATTGTGGAATTTACAGGAGTGGCCGAAGGTATAAAAGAAGACATTGTAGACGATGATTGTGACTGTTCGTTTGGTGTTATTATTAATGTTGTAGCTGATAGTACCTCTTCGGATGAAGGCAGTGATGATGATGATGATGGCGATGATAAATTCGGTAGCGGTGTTATTTTTAGTATTGCCGAAGATGTATTTACAATTTTTGTTTGGAGAAGAGTTGGAAATGATGCAAGTTCTTTGTCATCAAATGCATTTAATTTAGTTGGTGCAAGAACAGCAATAGTGGCATTACCATTATTCCTATTATTCTTTGGTTTTTTTATTACAACATTTTGCTGCTGCTGTGGTTGTTTGTTGTGTTTCTGCCTGCTATTATGACGATAATGATTTTGCCGGTGCTGGTGGTGTTTATGATGATTGCGATGTTGTTGATGTTGCTCTTGCTGATGATGCTGCTGGCGGTGGTGGCGATTGTTGTTATGATGATGACGACGATGCGAAGTATCCTCAGCTTGACGTTCATTCTTTTGAGGATGTCTAATACGGGTATTATTGTTACTAGAATGTTGCTGTAGTATTTTGGTTGTTTGTAAATCTTGATTTTTTTTCAATTTAACTTTTCTCTTTTTATTGTTGTTGTTACTGCCGTTGTTATTGCTTGGTTTTATAAGCTTATGTCTAGGCAGAGACTGATTTAAGAATCTTGTTGCATCATCGTTACGGCTATTATTATTTTTGTTGTTGCTATCGCTGTTACTATATTTCCTTTTGGCCGTTTCGTCGTCATCGTTTTCTTCCGCATCGTTATAGTTATTTTCTTCATGTTCTTCATCATCATCATTATCTGTGTCTAAGGGATCAGTGTCCTCGTCTTGATTGTGTTGGCTTCTGTTATTATTCTTGTTGCTGTTTTTCTTACTCTTATGCCGTCTGGCATGTGTTATTCTTACGTTACTAAAGATTTGTAGCCTTCTAGTAGTGGGCTTTTCCATCTGTTCAACATTAGCAGTTATCAAAAGTCTTCGATTGTCTTTTGGCTCCTGGTCTTTATGTTTTAGTTGCTGCTGTTCTAGTTGCAGTTTGTGTTCCTGCCGGTGTTGTATTTGGTGTGTATACTGTTGAAAGTCGTTGGGTTTTTTTGTATTATGTGGATACAAATGTCGTTGCATTTGTCTGTGTATTAATTTTCTTTGGTTTTCATTGTGTTCTTTGTTATTGCTGTGATGTCTTACCATTTGTGACGTTACGCTGCCACCATTGATCATCATCTCATCTTTCCCATTTTCTAAACCTAAATTAACATTTGCTATTTCACTACTTAAGCTACGTGTATCGCGTGATTGTTGTGATTTGTCTATCTTAATTTTAAAGGCATTTGTAGATTGGATGGTGGCAGTCGTAACATCGTCATCGTCATCATCATTATCAGTATCACTTATGTTCTTAGCACTACTGTTTATCAAATGAAGAGTGTGATGTTGTTGATCTTGTTGCATTAAATTCTCTTGTTGCTTACGTTTTCTCCTAGCTGCCCCACACTCTGGCGCACAAATACATTTGGGTCTTCCCTTCCGCTTAACGCATTTCTTATTTGGTCCACATTTTACATTTTTACAACTTTCTGAAAATTAAAAATAATAAAAATTTACAAAAGAAAAACAAAACGAATTTTATTTAACATACTCTTACTCTTTAAATAACTGAATTTGTCATTAGAAGCAGTAATTTTTGTGTTATCAGTTATTAATTATAATTTGAAATATTTTATGTGTGTCTTCATTGGTAAAATAAAACCTACCTAAACAGGGTGAACATTCCATACCGCCTCCAATGGCTGTTGCAAAAAAGTACTCAACATTTGTTGGTTCGCGTTCGGTGTAGGCGAATTCTTGATTGGCGCCACAACATTCACTCTTGCTAATATTTAATGAAAATATTTCGTTGCATTTACCATTGTCTAGTACTGTCTGCCAACAGGCTCCGGCTGAAATTAGTGTTTAATTTTTATATTATTTTTATATAAATGCATAACTACATATAGCAGATTCGTACATACAGATGTATGTATGTATGGAAGTGTGTATGTATGTTTATATGTATGTATTTTAATAAAATAAGTGTTCATTTGATAAACATTACACAGTAAAAGATTTTAATCATTTATTATTGGAATAGGATTTTAACATTTTATTTTGTACCATTTCTCGTTTTCTAAATTTTTAAGTTTGACTTATAAATTATTTTGGAAATCGAACTATGTAATATTACACACCTATATAAATTATAAAAATTATTAAATATAAAATGCAGTGGAATTTAGAATTTTGTTAGTAATGCAATCTTTGTCTTCTAGAAAAGTTTTATTCTATTACATTAATTAGTAAAAAAATTTATACAAAATATATATACATATATAGTAAAATCAGTCGAGACTAGTACCTAACTAATACTTAACAAATACAAAAATCACCAGCACTAGGTCTTAACTGCAAACTCTTCTATACCATCTTAAAGTTAAAATTAGCACTGAGAGTGCTTACTATAGTGCACACCATTAGCTCTAGTTGTGTATTAGTATTAGGGTTGCCAGATTCAACATTGCAAAATTCTTGGTAGCACTAAAACGTAAAGATCCGAATGATTACGGGCGATGAAAACTTGGTATGTACGGTAAAAATGTTCATGGACGAAGTAATGTGAGCTTTACAATCAGTGGAAAGTCAGAAAGGCTGTGTGTCTGGTTGGATTGGAAGGAAATCACACAGCCCGAATTTTTGCGATGCAACACTCTTGGTTTATAAAGCAAATGTCGGATATGAGAAATTAAAAAAATGACACAAAATTTTTTCTTATATGCGGTTTTTTCTCGTAAGTTTATAAGAAAGTTATTTCATATATACATACACTTATGTGGATATAAGGAACTCTGTTCTCATAAGTGCATATACAAAATGAATACTATGTACATAATATACACACATATGTAATATTCCTATATAAAAAATAAGACAATAATCACTTTTTAAGAATTTCCATAAATAAAAAGGTTATATTTCCCGGAAAAAGGGGGGAAAATTTTTTTTCCCGGGATTCCCGGAAATACCGCTTCTTTCCATAGAAGAAAAATTTAACTTAATTTCATGATACAAAGCAATCACAACAGCATCATCAATTAATAGGTATGTACTTCGTTTAATCAGTATATACACCGGGAATTGTATTGTAATAGATAAATGTAAAACACGACTTTAAATATCTATCAGGGTGCTCGGTGTAGGGTTCCAGCGTTAAAAACTTATATGTATTTATATATCTTTTATACAAATTTTACCCATTCCTAAGTCAATCACGGCATTTTTTATTGACTTTTTAAAAAGTATTAACTTTTAAATAAAATAAATTCTATCGAGTTATAACGTCTAAACCAAGGCACGTTTACTTTCTTGTTCTAAAACGACATTTTTTTGTAGCATAGTATTTTTTTGGGATATTTCGAGAGTTGTTTACGATTTTCCATGATATATCTTACAATTCTCGGGCATTATTCTTTATTGTCACTTCCTCTCAAAAATATTACAACAATTTTTAACAAAGAATCCGACAAATTTGCTGCATCAGTGTTTTTTATATAAAGTATCTACCACTGCCAAATGTATGACATTATTTAGACTGAAAACCTCTTCAACTGAGTTTTGTTTCACAAATTATTTAATAACTTTGGGACATACATATGTGGCCATAGTCGCCCAGAAATGCAGTCGTTTAATCGGAAATCAGATAAAAAGTAAGTTTATTCTGTTGTGTGATAGCTTTTGATCATATTGAAATTGTTAGTTTGTTTTGTTGTTTACTTTGTTGATATTTTTCTTTAACACATACTATAGAAATTGTGTACTACTACTACAAATACAGTTTTTTCTCTAACCACCCTTGATCATATAAGTACATATACCATATGTAATTGTGGCGACTACATTTCTTAAATACTAAGTTGTACTATTTAAGGAGAATTTTTATTGAAGCTCTTATTTCAGGTGCTCCACTTTTACGCAGTATTATTACACAATATGGTTTATGTATCTAAATATAATAAATTATCTGAATTTCCCGAGAAAAACCGAATACGAAACGAGAAACCCTAATAAATAGTGACCTTCTTTCGCTAGTATCTGTTCGCGGATTGAATGTTTCCTTTACTTTTTGCATATTCAGTGTTTCCATTAGAAAAAAGAATTTCTTATTTGAAATTTCCTTTCATATCATTTATTGATTTTGGTACTTGGGAAAAGTTTTTTAAATCAGGTTTTTTATAGAACTTTTTTTCAATGGAAGGTATATAAAAAGACATGGTGTTTTTGGCACAGTTTTCTATCAGCAATTTTTTCTTCCGAGTATGGTGTCCATAATTCTTTAATATTTAATCAGCACTAACTATGAAGTACAAAGTACAAGTTGCAAGTGGAGTGGTTAAACAAGTACAAATCTCATCATCATACATACATAATTAAGAAACTTCGATCCCCTCCAGATAATCTAGCCAAGAATATTTATTCGAAAACATTCTGTTGCCATTTGTATGCAGTTATTTAAAAGCAGAACAGTTAATATCATCATATCGAACATGCATTGCAGGACACTGTGACACATGGGATTATTGTACCCCTTCCGGTCTATAGTTTGTTCAGCAGGTCTGCTGCCTTCCTAATTAACACACCAGTAGATCTGAAACCACAATGCTGGATATGTGAGACCTTACGTCTACCTAAACATTTCCACCTAAACATATCCAGAACTCTACCTTCACACAATATGTGTTCCGCTGTCACTGATACCTGCGAGCACAGTCTACATACATACACATCTGTGCACGCCGTCCTCTTCAGAGCAGCATTCTTTATTTTAATAAGAATATTTTCAGTAGATTAGTGAACATTGTTGCAGCTCCACCAAAGTTGCTGTTTGTGTTCTCTGTATTTAAAGTAAGTAACTTTTTATTATTTTAAATTCAATGAGCAGATCCTAAATACATATGTAAGTATAATTATTAAAAATATTACAGGTTTCCCTTGGCAAGTTATGAACATTCTAAAAATTTACATATACTTGGAACAGCGTACCTAGCTATCATTATAGTTTTTTTTTTTTTAACTATTGCTTTTGGAATTCATCATTAAAAATCCACTTTTGTCTGCAAGCCATGATCACTTAGGGTAGATTAGGTTTGGTGCTGGACCGTCCTTAAATGACGAGCTCCCACGTAGGGGGTGACCCGGGGATCAAATAGTCTCCATAGGAAACCATTTTAAACCCAAAATAAATTTCACTATTGCGGTAACTTTTATTTTGGAGAGTTCAATCCAAGATGTCAAGAAATAAAAGGCCCTGTTATATAAGGTTAAAAACAGTCTCTTACTCATCAGAACCAGCTTTTGAAAAAATTTTGCGGGCAAATGTAGAGTTTATCAGCATCTGGCCATACATCCTAACCGTGGCAATTGGAATACCTATGTTCGGTTCCAGTTGAAAAATTGCGAGTTCTGACGATAAACCTCTGATCCGGAACATACATGAAAATTACGTTCGAATAATTAAAGATATCCACTAGAAACCTATGGTATTCATGAACGAGGACAGACGTCAGGGTGACGCTTTTAAGGGACTTGGCTGCAGATACTTGATTGAAACATACGGCACTTTCTTGTTCTGAAAACGCAGCAATGCACCCATATATATTGCTGTGAAAAATAATAAGGACAAAAATGTGACACATTATTTTTTGATAAGAAAGTACGTAAAATGAGAAAAATGTTGATAAAGAACTGTACTTCTTTTCAGTTAACATACGAGTATGTATAGAAACAAATTTCATTATATATTTGCTAAATTATTGTTTAACATTTTTATTTGAAATACAAGTTCATCCTGTGAAAAAAATAAGTGCACTTCATATTATTTTCAAAATAATTATAACAAATATTAACATAATAAAAGACTTGCACTAATTTCAGTTCTAATGTTTTACTAGAGTGGTTAATATTTTGACGAGACTTTGTTGTTGTTTGAAACTGTCATTGTCTGGGAAAAGAGTTGTCGAGAAAGCTCGCCACAATTTTTGTGTTACTTCCTCTATTGGCTGTTTTTACTACATTCAACAATTTCTCGGTCGCATTTAGATCTGGAGACCATGGGCGCAGGTCTAATACAGTGATGTAGTTATTTGCGAACTCTTTCTTAGAACAGTTTGCTGTAGAACACCGATTAAAGTGGCTATTTTCTCTTTGGGCTAAGGGAGCATACGAGTTCGGAGGATGTGTATTTCGTATTTCTTTTGCGAAACATAATTTTTAAGTCTTCACATCAGCTTAATCATGCTGATGAAAACCCACTGAGAAAAATTTGTGCAAATTTAATGATCTCAGTCAATTCACTGTCTTATACTCAAATATACTTATGTACACTAGAGTAACTCTGCCCGCGTTGCTGGATAATATATTAATATACACTTACGTATGTATATGTATCAAAAATTAAATCTTTGAGAAAAAATTGACATTGTATGCTAGGTTCCATGTGAACTTGCCAAATTCTGCCCATTTTTGATCTGATGATTTCTATTAAGTACCATGTCATTTAGGCCAAATTCAGAAACTTCTACTTTAATCGTTCTCAATATATACAAAAATCAATATATATTTTGTGTGGGAGATAGATGCCCACATAGCTGATTCGTCCCACTTTTTAACTGATGATTTTTATTGACTACGAACCTATTTGGATTAAATATAGAGTGTCTTACTCTTACCGTTTAGAAGCTGTAGACAAATTAATATGCGTGTGGCACAGCCTGTTCTTTAGAATGGCAAACTCTGAAAGAAGATCATTCCAGTGAATATATTGGTTTCTAAATTAGTTCAGTTGTTATGGAGTTATTAAATCGTGAACATAGGACAACTTATTTTTATGTATCAGTCAGTTTTCAACCAATTTCTAAAGTAAAACAAATTTTTTTTCCATAACTAGACATAGTTTCTTAATTAATTTATAAATAGTACAGTTCTTATATAAAATAGTGTGCAAAAACAGCTTTAAACTTCAAAAATGTGAAAAGAAAATTGGATACGATTTTGTATCTGACCCAAACAAATTAATCTTCGTTTCGTCAGACCATAGCATGTTGTTCTAACTAATATGGTGCAAGTGTTGTTTTCATTTGCTGAGAAAAGATACATTTCAAGGACTCTTATCCATAAGTCTAGCCTCCACAAGTTTTTTTTGGCGACTTAAAACAAGAGCAATAAGTTCATTTTGCAGGCTATTTGATGACTAGAAAGATTAATCTTTGAGGTACGAATTGAAAGTTTATCCAAACCGACAGTTGTTTCACTCTTTCTTACCTAATCTATGCAGTTTTCTTTTACTAGATTGCATTAAATACCTTAGTTTTGGATTGCATTAAATACGTTAGTTTTGGAGCTCTTCATGATCTGAAAATGAAACCCCAATACATCAAATTTTATGACATATTCTTGACAAAAAAGTGTCCCTATTATTTTGTAAATCATTTAACCTTAGAACCGTAACATTTTTTGGATACATAAACTCTAACCATTAGTCGAAACGACTAACACACATTTACAACTGATTTTTACCGTGCTTATGCAAAAACTGTTTTATTGTTAAAATTAGCTTTTAAGCTAAGTTTTGAATAGAAGTTAAACAAGATATTTATTTACCTGTATTATTAATAATAAACATTTTTTTACATATTGTAGGAGACACTATTGACATTAACTATTTTAATTAACAAAGAGATATCAAAAAATTAATATTGAAATCTACAAAATCAGTTCATATTAAAGAAAATAAACTAAATTATAAGTAAATAATATAAAAATATATATATTCATTATTTTATTAGTATTTGTTACAAGGTTCATCCTTCCCTGTGTTCTGCTTACGCTCGTGGATATTGAGTTTGTCATTATATGCTTTTAATATAGACAAGAACCGCAAATCTTGCTTAAATTTGCTTAAGATCATCAAATAAATGTCTTTTAAAACTCATTTTGGTTCTTTAAAAGAAAATGCATATTCATTCAAAATATAAGACTGAAAGTTACACAAACACTAACCATTAGTCGAATCGACTAACACGAGCCTTAGAACTAAAAAAAATACAATACTTACTGAAGAAATGTGAATGTTCACTAAAATTGGTAAATAAACCGGGTTTTTATCCGTAAATCTAATTTTTGCCACAATAGACCTCTGTTTGGTCTCAGGGTGGGGTGCGTAAGTACGGCCTTTTAAGCATAACTCTGATTTTAAGGGTGTTTCGAAAATGTGAAAAACGTATTATTGTTGTACCCGATGGTGGCTATCAGAAAAATAGTACCTATTGCTTCTCAGGTATTTTATTTTGTTATTCGAAAGGAAATTTTAAAGCGATAGTGAAAAAAATTTTTCTCAGTAATTTACTCGTATGTGTTGCTCTGAGTCAATATTATAATTTATAATAATAAAACAAGCTGTTATGACGTAGGGTATTATAAACTCGATACCAGATTTCTTATCTTAATTTTCTTTCAAATGTGCCTGGTGTAGGGTATTGCGAGTGTCTTCATGGCATATTTTGATAGAGTAGCTGTGAGTGTAAATTTATTTACTCTCAGCATATAATTTATTAAATAGAAAATCTGTTTTTAATATGGCCGTGGATTACTTTAGCATCAAAGTGAACATTAATCATAATAAATAATAAATATCATAAGTAAAAATATTCTTTTTGATCTCTCACGAGTATTTTGCATTTCTATTTGATTAAGATTTATATACGGCAGACACATACATACATACATATATGCATACATACATGTTTAAGTGTTCATTAGAAACGTGAATGCAAAGAAAAAATATTTAAAAATAAGAAACAGCCATAAATAATAAAAGAAGCATATTTGATAATATTTATGATTCTATTTAAATAATAATAATGATAGAATGCAATCATTTCATATTTATGGAATATATAAATCCAAAAGTAAGTGTGTTTGTATGGATGTGTAATGTGTGTTTCTCACCTGTTGTACTGCGTATACCGATAGCAAAAACGATAAATAATGTCAGAAGAACACAAGATAAAGTGTAGCTACGGTTCCAGATTGTATTGACATATTGATCGTCCGATTGATGGACGATAGATACTCTATTACAAGTTGGATTGTCAATGTTATCAAAGCTACTGTTGCTATTTTTATTACTATTAATACTGCTACTCTTACTTTTGCTACTGCTGTCGTTGTTCTTGTTTGATGTTAATGATTTTATATGCAATGCATGTTGCTCCTGATGGAAATGATAATGTTGATTATGTTTGCGTTTATGGTGATACTGATGGTGGATCGATGGACTGTCGCAAATATAATTATGTAATATAGCTGGCCATTGATAGATTTCATAATTTGTTTTAACAACCATCGATGGTGATGATAGCGATGCAATCATTACTGTCGATGACATTGATGGCGTCAATGGCGCTATAGGTGACAGAGATGACGATGATAATGATGATATGGACTTTTTTGTTGATTTTATCTGGTGATGCTTTCGTCTTTGGCACTTTATTGGTGTTGATGTGATTGTTGACACTTTGTCATAATTATGTTGTTGATGGCTTATTTCATCGACAATATTGCTGCTAATGTCGATATAGTTGTCGGTGGCTCTATTAGCATCTTTATAGGCATGATGGCGTTTTTTTATTTCATTTTCATTGGCATACAACAGGAACAGTGATGTGTAAGAATTTTTCATTGTTTTCATCTTTCCAAAAAATCTTATTGCCAAACCATTGCTGACAATTTTATTGTTGATATAATTTTTTGTTTTTGTTGGTAGTTTGGCCTGTTGTATTATCGAAATGATGATTCTTAGAAATTTTTCAAGTTTTGTATTGTTGTACAACAAATTTCTCTTTACAATCTGCTTATTAAGCGTCACAAATAGCTTTGGTTGTTTGCCTTTGGAATTTTGTTTTAGATTCCTACGTTGCTGCCTTTGTGATAAGTTTTGTTGAATAAACAGTTTGTCTATGTTAGTACTTTGTAAACATCTTCGTTTATACTTGTAGTTTGATTTTAAAAAAGTTAAAACTTTCGTATTATGTTGGCTGTTTTTGGTATATTTTTGTAAAATTATTTTATTTGATTTATGATTTCTTCTAATATACTTCATGTTTAATATTTATGTAAATAAGTTTTTTTTCGTAACCTGAAAAGTTAAGAAACAAAATTAAATTGTGTTTTAATTAGACTCTAAAATTATGTATTTTTATTAAGACAATGAATTTACTTTTTACATACTATATTATCAATAATGCTCAAAATATACTCGTACATATTCAAACAATAGTTAACTACAGTATCTCTCTGTATATCTGGAAGGAACACTAGGCTATATAAATTTCGAAAATTCCAACTGGGCGGTGTGAGCCACGCCCATACAAAACAAATATTTATTTGCGAATATTTTCAAAATGGTAACAATCGGAGCCTCTAAATTTTGTCCAAACAGCTTCTTAATCAATACAAATCATTAGACAAAGTGGTACCTCCCAAGTGGACGTGGTATCTCCCATACAAACTAAATATTGATTTTTGTAAACCTTGAGAACAGTTCAAGTGTAAGTTGCTTAATTTTGTCTAATTGTTTTCGTTGTAAATACAAATTATAAGTCAAAAAATGGGTGGAATTGGACAAGTAAGTGTGCTACCTCCCATGCAAACTAGATATTGATTTGTATATATCTTGAGAACAGTTAAAGTGTGAGTTTCTGAATTTGGTCTGAATGACTTCATAGTCAATACAAATCATTGGACAGAACATGCTCGGAATAGAACAAGTGAGCATGGTACCTCCCATACAAACTAAATAGTGATTTTTGTATATCTTGAGAAGAGTTAAAGTATTACTTTTTGAATTTGATCTAAATGTTTTCGTGGTTACGAATTTTGAATATCAAAAACAAATAACAGAAATTAATTTTTTTTAAATAAAGTAAGCCTAATCCAGTTTTTACACGTTAGATACATTCCAAACGATCCATCCTTTGCACGATGGATGGTGTGAAAACAGGATTAGGTGTAGAACAAAAAAAAAAAAAAAAAACGTCTGACATGTGTAATAAAATACACCTGATACTGTTTGTCATTGTAAAGGTGGTCCAACCAAAACGCATGAAGCTAATTATAAATAGAACAAAAAGTTTTTAGACAATTATCTTAATATTTTTTATTATGAAAGAAGGATCTGTGACAATTACGTGTAAAATAAAATATCGGCCAAACGCTCGCCACGGCATACCTCTACCATTTCAAGCGTCGTCAATACGCCGAATGGTTAGTTGAACAGACAGAAGTGAATGATAACATTACAAAGAAAATCATCTTCAGTGATGAAACACACTTTCACCTTAGTGGATTCGTTAACAATCAGAATTGCCGCATTTGGCAAATCATAATCCACGAGTGATTGTTGAAAAGCTGATGCATCCACAAAGAATGACTGTTTGGTGCGGTTTATGGGCTGGCAGTATCATCGCGCCATACTTATTCGAAAATGAGGTCGGCCAAGTAGTTACCGTGAATGGTGTTTACTATCGCGAGATGAAAACGGACTTATTATCACCAGAAATTGAGGATATGGACCTGCACGATATGTGGTTTCAACAGGATGGCTCTTTTGAGCGAGAAATTCAATGGCCGTGTTATATTACATCGTGGCAATGTTAATTGCCATTCTAACATGCGAGTTTTAACGAGGACTACTGTATTGTACCATATGAATTTGAATAAAATCGAATTAAGATAACTTTTTTTCAAAATTTTAATTATTGAAACTTCCTCACTGTACTAAGCGATAATAGAGTAACATTTTGATAATGCGGATAATTGATTGAAGACCATAATCCGGATTATCAAATTATCCGGTTTAACGATTTTAAGATTTAGAAAAATTGTTCTTGTACTAAAAATGTTTTAAAAACACATCGAATGATATATTACCCATATATATATATATTAATCATTAAAATAAATATGTAATTACATTAACCTAAAAAGACCAAAGACAGAACAAAAACATGTGTACGGAGTATATTTATATTTCATTTATATATGTAGGGTGTTACTTATATGTATGGGTCAATTTTTTTTTTTTGCCACATCTGTCCAGAATAAGCTGTGCCTAGGGATGCCATATCAGGTGAGGTAAAAAGAAAAGATTCAAAAGAAAAAAAGGAGTACAAATGCTAAAAAAAAACATTTTTAAAAATTTTCAATTTCTGCAATACCAGAATCCAGCAAAACTTCACAATCTATTAATATTCCAATGTGCGCATTTGAACAAATAGCTTTAAATTAATTTTATATCCAGTTAAAGAAATTAATCATTGTATATGTTTGTATATGTAAATAAAAAGAGTGCTTTTGAGATTTCTTTCACATTTTTTGGAGTGTATTTTGTAAAAGAAAGTACGTGAACTCTTTAAAAGTGCACGTATTGCATCTCTAGGTGTGCCTTATACGAGCGTGTATAGGCTACACTTTTTTAAGTTTGGGTGGCAACTCTCCTTGTTCTCCGTAGCATAACAATACATTGTGGAAAATTATAGGCAGATTGTATCGCGGCAAGACGTGTCGCATTCGCCCACAAGCTGTCAAATTTTGTGAAATTTATGTATATGAAACAAGTACAAATGCTAGTTCAGGGGCTTGTGAGTAGATGCGGCACGCCTTCTACTGATGCAATCTGCTTAAAATTTTGTACAACGTATTTTTTGGCTACGGAAAACATTTCTGGAAGGAGTTACCGTTCAATTTCGCATTTCTAAAAATAAGGAGCATTCTAATGCAATTTAATTTGTCTTTTAGTTACACCACACATAACATGCATATTGTTACGAAAATAAGCAATCCCTAAATAAGAGATGCACTAAAACAGTAAAGTAGTAATTTTGCTTTAAACCTTATTAAGGACACTTATTCTATTGGTTTATGTCAAGGCTCAATGTATTTGCCACACCGCATTATCTGTGCTATTAACGGTGTTACCACTTGCGTATAGAACTGTGCTACCGTACCAATTTTGGTTGTTACATTTGAATTAACGGAAATAGAATGCTGTGGTAAATACAAGAACATTCGGAAGTAAAGTGATTTTTATATAAAAAGTGGCGCACTATGCATTAGCAGTTCTGTCATAGTTTTGCAGTTATAAAGTAAAGTCGTGCTAAGGCGTAAATACAAGTGTTGAGTAATTTGCGTATTTAGTTGAATTCGCTGTATAAAGTAAAAGTGTACAGATAAAAAGAACTTTATAGAAGAACAACTTCGTGTAATTATTTTATTTAACGCAATTAAAAAGAACTCAAACATTTTGAAAATTTTAAACAATATGTAAATTTTTGAGTAGGAAAAACATAAAAATATCTCAGCATTAAAATAACTTACATTTGTCTCTTTTTAAAAATACCATTAAATCACCCATGAAGTTGAAAGAGCTAACTGTGTCAATAATTTGGTTTGAATTTTTGGAGGAATGTAGGACGATAGTGATAAGCCCTTCCAAAGATTCACTCAAGAGTAAAATGTAGTCTGGATTATTGAACCACTGGGCTCCCCCACTGATTCATTTAAGAACTTGTTACTAATGGCAGAAAGCAAAGACGCCCCTCATATTCTGATTATGGTATATGATTCCGAAGGACATATTTCAAGCTCACGTAAGAAAAATGAAGAAATATTGTTTTGTTTTTTGTTTGCCTATCTGATTTTGATCTAAAATATCGATTATATTCGCAAAAACAGCCAACGGCCATCGATTCATTTTGTCAACTTTATCTACACTTTATCTAGATTTAGAATTTATTAACTGGAATATAGATTGATATTATAGATAAGAACAGATCTGATCCTCCTCCATTTAGGAGACATAATCTATGAGTTAGTAGTGTCTCAATAGAAAACATAGTATCCTACCAATGTCCTTCTTCCTTAATCTAAACAGACCTTCTCCATAGGAGAAAGGCCCCACTAATCGTTAAACGTATATTTACTTTTGTATTTTACTTGCAGTTAAGCCAATAATACATATCTGTTTTGCTTTTTGGTGTTAGTATGAATTTAATAGTGCTATTATTCCTCAAGTGCAGAACCGATTTAAATAAAATCTGTGCAGAAAAAGCGTTAAAACTATATACATACATATATTTTTCAAAGACAAGCGTTAAAACTATATACATATATTTTTCAAAGGGCAGTAATACGGGGGCAAGAGGGATTATATAAATCATCTTTGCCTATTAATGAGGGTTCTCGCACTACAGGGTAATCCCGCTACAAGCAATAAATATTTGTTCGTAATAGCATTATACCAGCTTAAAACATTGTTTTTTCAGCTTTTTTAATAATTAGGGTTTTCTTTTTCCCGCACTTTTTCTAATCCAGAGAAAACGAGGAAAAAATATTTTCCCGGAATTCCCAGGAATCCTCACTACATACGATGTAATAAAACATTTCTTCCCGTAGAAGAAGGATTTGATTTAATTTCATGACATAAAGCAATCACAATAGCATCAGCAGTTATTAGGTATGTGCTTCGCTTACTCAGTGCCTCCATCAGCAAATGTAATGGTTTTAAAACGTAAAGTATATATAAAAAACGTATAATTTCTTCTTTCCAAATGTTACCCATTTCTAAGTCAATCAGTGCGTTTTTATTGACTTCTTTAAAATAAGAAACATTTCAGTCTTAAATACAATTAAAATCTACCGAGTTATAGCGTCTAAGCCGAGAAACATTTATTTATTTATTTATATATTTTTTGTTCTAAAACGACATATTCTTGCAGCACAGAATTTTCTGTTGAACTATTTTGCATTTTTTTTACAATTTTCTGTGCTATATCTTAAACTTCTTTGGCATTATTGTTGATTGTTATTCCCTCTTAAAAATATCAGCAAAATTCTTACCAAAGAATTCGAAAAATTTACTGCAACAATGTTTGTTATCTAGCACTGGAAAATATATGGCATATATATACATATATGTATATATATATATATATATATATATATATATATATATGTATATATATATATATATATATATATATATATATATATATATATATATATATATATATTTCTTAGTAAATAATAGCTTTTTTATAAACTTTTTTAACTCTTCGATAACTGTCTATTTTTTCAACGTTCAATAACCGACAAGGTCCATGGATACCTCATATATTAATAATAGAGCATATATACTTCATAATATCTCATTTGAAGAAAAGTAAAATTCCAGTAAAAAATAAAAAATCAGGAAATCGAATGAAAAAAAAAATTTTATATAAAGAAGTAATAAATGTAAATATTGCACTTGCTGCATTGTATAGAGGAGTGTTTAACACAAACATGTTCTATATTTTTATTCATATATAACGTAAAACGCTTTCGTTCTTGATATGAAAACAGTTGCTGGTGTATAGTAACGGATTCAAATTGTATATACGATTTATCCAAGCTTACAATCATTGTCCAAATAAACATTAGCGCTTTGGAAATAGGAAATGTAATGCCTCGCATTTCTTTTATCGGCTCAGAAATAGAACGATACATTGATTAGGTTCAGCTCTTGGATTATTCGTATTCAAGACTGCAGCCAATTTGTTTTCTTTTAAATTTGTCTATAAATCTGACAAATGCAATTTCATCAATTATAAGGGGTTTGAATATTGTTACGACAATAAGGTTGCGCACCACAGCGTTTCTTACATCGCTAAAATAAATAAACAAAAGCTGCAGGAACAACTATACGCGCTGTTTATAAATAACCAAATCTACAACAACAACCATTAGCAGAGACAAAGTATATAAAGATAACACGGCAACAACAATAATTAAGCAATAAAGAAAACAAGTAACAGACAATAAACAAGCAACAAGAAATACTAAGAGCTGAAAGAGGTAGATGTTTACGTACGCATGGCTACAAAAGAACTAAAAAGAAATTAGAAGAAAGAAATGGAATCTACCTGAAATATCGAGAAGTTCGAGAGCTTTCGATGTGTTGTTTACTCAGCCATATAAAAAGCACATCGATGCGAACAGCAATCAGTGTATGTGTCGTAAACTCAGCGAGTGCAGTTTTTAGTAAAGTAAACTCTACGAACTCATAAAAACACGTTTTTAAAAGGGTAAAAACGTAACAATATTAATAATAAGTCGGAAACAATTCCAGATGATAGACCTCGTTTTCGCTCAATATAGTTTACAACACTATTTTTAATGGTACGACGAAGGAATGGTGGTTCAACATAATATTTCGTACCATTTTTCGAAGTAGAGTGTTGGAGATCAAATGAATTTTCTTATTTTGGATTTTCAGTAAAATTGTTGTAAATAGTGTATTTTTTTTCTTTTTCACTTATAGATAAATATCTGTGTCACTTTTTTTACTTTTATACTCACCTTACAGAAATGAAACCGACACAGAATTCATTAAAACATATATAATGTCCACAGGGAACTTGCTGGTTATCCCAGCAGTGAATGTGTTTCATGATCTAATAGTTTGAAAATATGTGTGAAAATAATCTAAAAATCTTTTTTACCAGTTTAAAACTCATTACTGATTAAATTAAAATTAAATTAGTAATTCGGAAAAATCATGCAAAAGTTCTGCTTATTTGAAAAGTGAAAGGTCACCAGGCACATTGTCAGTTATCGGAGGGTTAAAAATGAAACTTTTAAATCCTAGGTACAATTGAATTCCACCGAGTTATAACGTCAAAACCAAGACACATTTCTTTGTTTGATCTGAAACGACATATTTTTGTAGCACAGCATTTTTCGCTGGGCTTTTCCTTAAATTTTTTAAAATTTTTCGTGCTAAATCTACATATGTTATGTTAAAAATCCTTTTATATTATTGTTTATTGTTATTCCCTCTCAAAAATGTTATTAAATTAAAATGTTATTGAATTATCACCATCGTCCGAAGATTCTGAAAAATTTACTGCAACAAGGATTTCTTTATAAAAAGCATCTTTCATGGCGTAATTGTGGCGACTATATGTTTCTCAAATACTAAATTCTACTCTTTAAGAGAGTTTCCATTAGAGAATTTATTTTAGTTGTTCCACTTTTATATATCGCACACTAAATCATGAACAGTCACAACTCAAAATTTATCAAAATGGCTTTTTTTTCAATAAATCAATTCACAGAACAAATCTCACAAAAATTTCGTTTGCATATCTGGTCTTCATTAACTAGTAAAATATTGTAACATTACCTGTGTTGCTTGAACATTATCAACTAAAGGATCAGGTAGAGGTGACTTATTGTGACGCCATAGTTGTAATATAACAAACCAACCTTATGGGTAACACTCTGTGTGACTTTTCATGATTTAGTGTGTGATATGTATATAGACTATGTTATTACACAAAATGTTTTGCATATGTTATATTTTAAATTTCAAGACTTTTATATCATATGGGACACATCCCGGAATGCCCGCCTAAAGTGGGAAATGAAAATAGTTAAAGCAGAAACGGAATCCCTGGAAAATTAATTTATATAGAAAATTTTTAACATTTTTATTTAAAATCGTACAAAAAGAATATGATTATACTTCGTAAAAGGGTATGGTATACAGATGGGAATGTCGCAAACCGCACATACAGTGTGCAATATCGATGTTTTTATTTTATTAATAACGAGTTTATTTAAATCGTACATTACACTCAAACTTCGTTTTATGAGAATTCAAATTTATGCGGTTTTTAAATTTTATTTTTTTTTGGGTTATGTATGTATTATATGTATATTTTAATTTAAAATAAAAAATACTGATATCAAGTCTACAAATGGACATTTTCAACAAAGTGTAAAATAATGCCAGATTAATTCCTGCTTTTATTTTTAAATCTTTGGCGAAATTGTTCTAATTTTTTTACTGAGTATATTAATTAAGTAGCTCTAGTAGAAGTATTCGATAACAACAATAATTATATTTAACTGCAGATAGTGTCGAAGTTAAAAACTTGTAAAGTTCCATATGTAGATCCAGATACGGAACGAGGGATATAAATTCAACATGGTATAAACTACTGATAAATTAAATCTTACAGTCTGGTGACAAATGACTTTGCACGTGAAGATAAAGATAAAGATCCTGAAAACTCGTTAACCGTTCCTTCTAGTTACCATATAATGAAAGTGATCTGGAACTAATACAAAAATGGTGTAGATACGATTCTGATATATAAAATATTGTTATAAAATTATTTTTATCTCTTTTCGTTTTATTTAATTAATAGTAAAATTTTTATTGTTCGTCCTTTAATGTTTTCGTAAATGAAGTAAATTTGTTGTTGATTTTTTATGCGCTTTTGTTTAACTTTTAACGCTTTGATTTAAATTTGCGCGTTTTTTCAAATTATAAAATATATATATATATATATATATATATATATATATATATATATATATATATATAATTTATATATATATATAATTTATATATATAATTTATATATATATAATTTATATATAAATATATATATGTGTAGATATATATACATATATATATATATATATATACTCATATATATAGATATATATGAGTATCCTGATACCATTTGTTATGTTTTTATCTTTTTAAAAACGTGTTTTTATGAGTTCGTAGATTGTAGTTAAAATAAAATAAATTTTGTGTTTGGTTTTAATTAAAAATCCTTTATTCAACAGAGTTATGTGCACCACTGCTTGTGATCTTTTCACAGGCAATAACCATTACTCGACAGATCTTTCTTCCTAAAGATCTTCCAACCCGATCGTAGTTATAACTTAGGTTCGATAATAACCTTTTCAACCAGAGGTTTACTGAGTTAGCTACAACTAAACTGGTTTTTGCTTCACTAATAGCTTCACGAGTTTACTCCTTATAAACTCTCTTACACCAATAATACATTCGCTGAGTTAACTTTACTTAAACTGTTTGCCGTTCGCATCGATGTGCTGTTTATATGGCTGAGTAACAACACATCGAAAGCTCTCGAACCTCTCGATATTTCAGGTGGATTCCATTTCTTTCTTTTAATTTCTTTTTAGTTCTTTTGTAGTCATGCGTGTGTGAACATCTACCTCTTTCAGCACTTAGTATTTGTTGTTGCTTGTTTATTGTCTGTTACTTGTTTTCTTTGCTGCTTAATTATTGTTGTTGCCGTATTATTTTTTTTATTTACTTTATCTCTGCTAATGGTTGTTGTTGTAGATTTGGTTATTTGTAAACAGCACGTATAATTGTTCTTGCAGCTTTTGTTTATTTATTTTAGCGATGTAATAATCGCTGTGGTGCCCAACCTTATTTTCGTAACACTGCCGCCCACTTCCATTATGTTCAACCTTATTTACGTTACTGCGTTCATTTATTCGTACCCTGTTGTGCGGCTCTCCTCTATCGGTAAGGCGTTTGTCACTAAATCCTTCGGGCTTTCTATAGCTAGTGTTTTGCCATTTGTCATATTTCCATGGTGACGCAAATCTTGCACTTTTGAGCGGTGCCATACAATGCCTTTGAAAATGACCGCCCTTGCCACAGTTCGGGCACTTCCTTTTCGCCCTTTGCTCTTTTTCGGCCAAAAGACGCTCTACCACCTCTTTGATAGCTGCAATGAAAGCTTCTTTGGTGTTTACGGTTTTCGTGCTATACACTTTATGTACCTGTGGCTTGGATATCTCTCGAGCGGTTTCCTATGCCAGTGCAAACACCACGGTGGATTTCATCATGTTGACGGAACGTGTGCACTAAGCTTGCCGTCAATATGGGTACCATGGAGGAGTCTGATGTATTCAGGTTGGATAAGGAGGGGTGTACCGGGCCAGGGGTGAAAACCAGCAGACAAGAGTTTTTGACTCTCGGCTATAGAAGTTTCGCGTACCTCAGCCAAGAGTTTTAGACTATCGGCTTTAGAATTTTCCTGCACCTGCGCTAACAGTTTTTCATTATCAGCTTTAGAAGATTCTTTTACCTCCGCCAACAGCTTTTCATTATCAGCTTTAGAAGTTTCTCGTACCTCAGGCAAATGCATTTTGGCTTGTAGTTGTATTCTTTCCATCATAGCGACAAGCAGTGCATTGGTATCCGTATTACTTTTAGTTGAAAGGGCACTCACCTCAGGCTCTTCCTCATCATCAAATACGTGAGTATCAACGTTAATGCCCCGCTGTTGAAACTCTTCATACAATTGCTTTTGCAATTCGGTCTTAGTCCCAGTAGACGGCAACTCCAATTTTGCCAACTCGCGCCTAAGGCGATCCACATTAAGTTGTCCGAACTTTATTCCTTTTTTTAATTTTATTTTAAGGACCACAATTCCACTTCTGAAACCAACAGAAATTGAGTTGGCGTAATGTAGATATACCTCTTGAGGTGGGATACCAGCATCAAGTGAACGCCAGAAGATTAGTTGCTGTCAAACAACAAAAATTACCACCTAAGACTGAGTCATTGATATGGGCGCGTATAGAGGGAGATTGTGAGGACAACCGCTTGTGGGTAGTAGAATTGTCAGCCCTTGTGAAATCTAATAAAAAGAGAATTGTGCCAGTGAGAGTGCTCAATTTATCAGGCCACGAAAAATTGATTTACGAAAACTTCGAGTTAGGCCAATGTGCTCCAGTAGAAGTGGAAATAAACAGCGAACGGTTACCGTAACCTGCCGATATATCAGCCAAGGACCAACAGGTATTTAACGAAAATGTACAGAAATGGGTATTTCAGTAAAAATATCAAGGATAAATGATAAAATGGATAAATGTTAATTCTATATACATACAATATTATATGGCACCAGTTTGTTGATTGACAGTTGGGAAGTAGTTCAGAATTCAAAATTAGCTGTTGTTTTTTTGTTTGAAGAAGCTCAAGAATCTATTAATAAGATATTTAAAAAAGTTTACATGGAGAGCATGTTAAGAAAATTGTAGTATGATTAATAATTTCGGAGATATGCTTAACTTTCTTTTAATAAATTCAGACCCGGTGGTCACGGCAACTCCCAAGACTCCCAAGGCAATATAAATGGTTGCGCCTAAGCAAGCACAATGTCTGTTTCTTTCATCATTTGATAAGGTGAACTGCAAAGTAAGCAGTGGCGAAGATACTGATGAAACACAAAGTGATAGCCATTAAATACATAATATTGTATCCTTAAATTGATACATGTGTATTTTAACCTTCGAAATATTTATGATTGTTTGAGAATGATTGTAATAAAATAAAATAACTTTTTTTTAAATATTCTTTTTTTCTTTATATATTTCAATAAAAACGAAAGTTTTTTGACTGATTCATAATACCGACACCACGACCTTTCCAAAGATACCAATATTTTATACCTAAACTCAGCGGTTTATTGATTCAAAAAATGGTGCAGTCCTGCCACATAGTGAATGTTAATATTAGTGAAAATTGTGGTTTATTTAAATCAAAGTTACATTTTTTTTTCAAATTATGTAGGAAAATTTTAACAAACCAACAAAAATTGTTTTTAAACAACGAAAAACTACCAACTTTGGTCCGATCTGACCAAAACGGCAACACTGCTAGTTTATCTTTTTTAAATATTTTTTATCTTTCATAAATGTGTTAGTATATAAATGTGTTTATACAGCAAATTCCTTTGATTCTCTTAAAATTCTCTTGTAATTACAATAGTTTTTAAAATGCCAACTTAATAAAGAGCCATTCGTTATTATTGTAAGCGCCAGAAACCAGAATTTGTAAGAGTTGGTTTTTTATAATTACCGGGTGGTTTTTTAACAGTTTGGGTTTTGAAAATTGTAAAAAATGAAGACAATTCACAAAAGTGAATGAAACATTTATTTGGAGAGATATATGAATACTTGCCATTTATTTCGTAAAGATTATTTTATGTAAATGTTGCCTGCGGCTACGCCGTAGATGGTCCATCCGTGAGCTCCAATTTTGGCGTACGTTTTCTATTATTTCTGCTGGTATCTCACCCATAGAATCTGTAACATACTGTTCCAAGGTTTGACTTGTGGCTTCACGTATCCCCACAAAAAATAGTCTAGTGGGATAAAATCGCAAGATCTTGTCGGTTAATAGACTGCTCCAAAACTTGAAATTAATTGATCATCAAACTCGCTTCTTATTATGTCGGTTCATGATATCGCATGCCATATGGCATGTGGTACTGTCTTGTTGAAACCACATGTCAACCAAGTCAAATTCTTCCATTTTGGGCAAAGAATAGTCGGTAATTATCGGACAGTACCTTGCTCTATTGATTGTAACGTTGAAATTTTGAAGATGTACGTACCAATGATGCCGCCGGCCAAGAAACCGCAACAAAATCTGCACCTTTCAGGGTGCATTGGTAGCAATTGAACTGCCCTTGGCTGCTCTTTACACTAAATTCGGCAATTCTGTTTGTTTATTTATCCCTTGAGCCAAAAATTAGCTTTGTCGTTAAAGACAATTTTTCGATCGTAAGCCTGACTGAGCATTTTTGCCATTGCTACATGTCAAGAATATTGTTTTACACTGAAAATCAAATAGCAAAAAAAAAACCCAGCTGCAAGCATAAATGAAACATTATGCTTATTTATGCCTCTTATTAAATATTCATCTAAGTTATCCTAAGTCGATATGTAGCTGTATTGTTGGTGGAAAAAACTTCGACGGTTTGAATTTACCTAGCGGTTGTTGGCAGCTTCAATACTACGATCAGATGTTGTAATTGAACCAGTTGTACATTGTGAATTTCACACGAAACGTTGAAAGTAATAACACTGGCAGTAACTTCCCGTCTTACTCACTTACATCACCGAACAATGGAAGATTATCAACTTAGTATTCTGCAGAATACTTATTCAGAAATAAGATCGAAGAGTCAAGCAGAGCTTCGAACGAATGTTAAGGAATTACAATGTTCTTCCCTATTGTTTTTTATACTTAAGTATTAATTTAAATTTGACAACATATCCTATTTCTAACAACATATACTATATGTCGCAACCAAGACATATGCTTGTTTCCAATTCCAGTCTTTCCTTCTATTTTACCTTCTAAAATTCTGTGCAGCAGGTCATACATGTAACTTCTGATAAATAAAATTTTGAAACCTTCCGGGTTTTAATTGTTTTCAGCAATTCTTTATCTCGGCCCAGTGCTATCAATATCTCTTGATTTCTGATCCTATCAACTTAGGAAAATTTCAATCTGTATCGATAGCACCACATTTCAAATGCTTCCAAATTATTCATTATTGGTATATTTAATATCCATGTTTCTGCCCCGTATAACAATACAAAACATAAATAACATTTCATGAATCGAAGCCGTAATAGATGTTCTAGCTATTTCAATTCTACAACGAATTTCCTTTTCACATGACAAGTTGTCACTTAAGCAGGTAACTGGACAAGGTATTTGAATTCTGATAACTTCATTATCGATTTAGATGTTATGATTATCTTAAGTATTTTTATCTCTACTGATAATCATTATTTTTGTCTTATATAGGGTCCGCCATCTAATGTTTTTTTTTCAACTAGTGCTTATTTCGTTATGTCTGATTTGACTGATAATTAGTTTTATCCTTCCACTGAACGAATATGGTTGTGTATACGCTTGAACAACGCTTCGATAAGTGGGCCGATCGACTTACAAAAGATGCCGATTTTGACAAAAAAATCATCCTTGTGTATGTAATCTTGGCGGGTATGTAAGCAAGCAATTTGTCGCATATGGGTCACAGAAAACCCGCACGCATACATTGAAAAGCCGATACACCCAAGACGAGTCACTGTTTGGTGCGGATTTTGGTCCAGAGGCATAATTGGACCATTTTTCTCCGAAAATTAGCAAGGAGTGGCCGTTACAATCAATGGCGATGGTTATCGGGCCATGTTGAACGAATATTTGTTCACAAAAATTAAAGAGGAGGATATGAGCAACATTTGGTTTCAACAGAACGGCGCTACGTGCCACACAGTCGAAGCTACACTCGAATGTTTTGCGCCCTGTTTTTGAAGATCGCATTATCAGCCGCAGAACTGATGTCGTTTGGCCACCTCGGAGCTGCGATTTGACACCGTTGGACTATTTTTTGTGGCGTGCCGTCAAAGATAAGTGTTACGCCAACAAGCCAGAGACAATTGACGCTTTAAAGGACAATATTCGTGAAGCCATTGGTGAAATACAGCTGCATACAATCGATAATGTGCTTAAAAATTGGACCGATCGTGTAGGCTACTGTATGGCCAGCTGAGGCAGCCATTTGAATGAAACTATTTCCATTATTAACCGGAAGGATTGTACTATCACATAAAAAAAGAAATTTGAGAAAATATTCAGTATTTTTTTTATAGCATTAAAAAAAAAATAAATGTATTTGGCGGACCCTTTAGTAGAAATTCCAGATCTTCATATTGGTCTGCTATTGATACTGTATTGTCAGCAAATCTGATACTATTAATGTATACTTTTTTACTTCTATTCCTTTTTCTATTCGACTAGTGGCATTTTGTAATATTTCATTATAGTATATGTTAAAGAGTAAAGGCGAAGATTGAAGCCTTGTGTTACAAGTCTGTCATCGTTTTGAAACAGATAAAGTATTAATATATTTTGTTTTTTCTTGAAGAACCAGAATTTTTTTTTATCATTATCGAGTTCTGTATTTGTAGTGAATATCTTCTTAACAAATTCGTCGTGGAGTAATTGATATCTTTCAACTGTTGAACATTCTCTGTCGATCCGATCTAGTTTATCATATAGATCATTTCGCGATAGCGAACACCATTCACGGTTACTGCTTGGCCGACCTCATTTTATAAAAAATACGGGTCGATGATGCCGTCAGCCCATAAACCACACTGGGCGAGCATGTAAACGTTTCCAATAGACCCGGTTTGCGCACAAATCTCCCGATTGTGTACACATTTGGTCGATTATGCTGACGAAATGCATTTTGACTTGAACGCTCATTTTCGTAAAAGACTTCAACAATCTTAACGCGCTGCTCAATTGCGTACCTCTCCAAAGAAAGTCAAATTAAGTTGGGTAAAAAGCTTGAGGTTAAGGAGTGACTCACAATTAACATCGTGCATTATGGTTTGACCACCCTTTACTAATCCAGAATGGTAAGTTTGTTGCTGACAGGACAAAGAATTCAATCAAATTTTTAAGGTTAACGATTGTCAAAAAATAAATGGAAATGAATTTTGTGGAGTATAAATCCAAAAACCATAATAAATAAAGATAATTGGCAGCAATTTGAAGCAATACACTGGTCTACAAAAAGCAAACAATTTTCTGGCCTTTAATAAAACTAATGATTTTGATGCGCTGATTTCAAATCCGATTTCAGTATTTTCCCCCGGGTTCAAATTTTGTTTTATTATCTGGCAAATTTTTCGCCTAAAATATGGTAGTTATGTCGATATATTTCATCAGAACTTGAAAATGTTTAGGAACAAAATTTCCTATAAATCACCCGAATATGGTTTTTTTCGTGGGAAATTAGAGCATTTTTTTTTTTTTTTCAAAAAGTCATACAAAATTTTTCAGAATGAAAATGAAAATTAAGCAAGTTAAGCACTTAAATTAAAGCTTAAAATGTTGAGAATAAAAGAACCTATAAATCATGAAAATCGGTTGGCTATTTCTGATTTTATTTAAAATTAAATGCAGGTACCTAACTTTGAACAAAATTAGCGAAACAATTTTTTCTTGAAAAATTAGTAGGAATTTTTTTTAATATTATTTCCAAAAAGTTGTAAAAAAATTCGTAAAATATAAATTTTACATTTTAAGCATATAAATTAAATCCAGATATGTTGAAAGTAACATAACCCATAAAAGCAGGTACCTAACTTTGACAAAAATTCGTAATACATTATTAGGCAACACAAAAATAATTAAAAGAAGTGTCTGGTAGGAAAAAATACATGCACATATATATGTATGTATACGTAAAGAAACATTATTTTTTCGAGGAACTGGTCGTCGGGTAGATGAAATGTTCAGATATATGACTTTGTGCTTGCATTTTCTCGAAAATCTCGCGTACCGGACATGCAGAAATAACAATCATATTCGTTGTTTTGTGGTTCACTCCATTTCATTGGTTTCGTAAATGGCATGATCGTACTATTGCCGTCAAACCAACCTCTTAAAACTCTTGCACAAATATTAGAACATATTAACATATTTTTGGCAGCCAATATTTATATCTTTCAACGATAGGAAATAGGATAGGAATAGGAAATACATATGTTAAATAGTTATGATTTTAAAGTTGTGATTTTAAAGTTAATTCCCCACAGATGTAGCAAAACAAATCTGGAGAATTTGTCCAAGCCCTTCATATGCTCTAATGTAAAACAAAAATCCATTATAAGTAAGCTAGTTCTATGTATAAATTTTGTAAAATAGCAAAATAAAAAAATATAAAACAGAAATAGTCCTTGGAATACTTTTCAACGATAACTTTTGGTTTTGATAAAATCAAATATCGGATAGGATTTGTCTTTTCAGATCCGCAAACAAATGTTGATTGATGAAAAAATTGTGATATATTTCTTAAAAGTACATTTTGTACTGGATTTTTTACCACAATAATAAAAAAATAATATTCATAAAAATTGTTTACCTATCATAGCCATAAAAAATGAAACATTTCTTTTAATAAAGCTAGGCACCTACTTTAATGGGCTATTTTACTTTTAACATACACTGCGCGTCATCAGGATAGCGCCCCTCTTTTTACTGACGGTTAATGTTAAATATTATCTGAACCAATTTAGATATGTCGTTAAAATTTTTGCAAGATTCCTATTAAATCGAAAAGTCGTTTTCGAAACGCTATTGTAGTTCTCTGCATTCATAAGCGATGTTTAAAACTGTAAATCGCTGGTGCGATAGTAGCATTTCACTTCCCACACTATCACAGCCTGCCTATTTTCTATTGCATTATTATTTCTTTTGAGAACCATTATGTGTGATCTCTCCTGACAGAATTGAATTAATCTACCTCGCCTCTCATTTCGAACTCTTTATCCAAAACCTACCTTTAACTTCAGTTACTTTATCAGTGCCAAACTTTTAATTGAAACCATCTAATATGATATTAATCTCGCGATGTTTAGTTTGCTTTTATGGTCTCATAATATCAGTATATATCTTTCCAATTTCTTCATCGCAAGTTGAAAAGTATTCCTGAATCAAGTTTAATGGTATCAGTTTTGAATAGATTTCCAGAGGCATTATTCTGTCGGAATGAGGTATGAAAAGTTTGTTATTTTGGGCTACGAATTTTGTCTTTATTATGCCTACTCCATATCCATGGTTTGCGGTGTTGTTAATTGAGTAGAATATTTTCACATGTTCTGTTTGGAACTTTCCTCAATTTGTTCAAAAAGTTTCGGGTGATCCGAATACATCAATGTTCCATCTTCCCATTTTCTTAAAAGAATTTGCAAATTTTTCTGCCCCGTACAAATTTGTGATTTTTTAAGTTGCAATGCATAAATGTTTCTTGGTTATACCTCTGGGGATTCTTAGTACCCTCGTGTTGCCGGAAACTGAGGGCCATTGGTTTGTTATACTATTCGTTGTGATTTTTCCAGGGAGAAGTACTTCAGGCGTTCTAACGGCTTCACACTCTTTAGTTGTGGGAATCTTGATGAAAAAGATATGCTAAATTACTTATGTCAGATTTATGTGGTTCGACTTAAATGAATAATGACTAAATGTTATTCGATAACGATTCGAACTTACTCTTCATTATTGACAAAGGTTTTGAATCGTCTCGCATTAACAATCGTGCACAGTTTTCAGATTTGTCTGCCACATATCAGATGTTTATTAATCCTCGCGATGGCTACAAGTAACACACTGTAACAGCCATTGAAGTAAAATTTGGTCTATATGTTTAAGATTTGTTTTTGTTTAATTGTCCTTGAAATAAACCTATAGGTCAGAATATGTATTAAAAATAATTTTATTAAAACTGGAAAGATGAAAACTATTCGATTTGGCTAGCCAAGGCATTTTAATGTAAAAACAAGATTTACACAATATTATTTTACTGTTATGTAATATTGATAGACCCATATTTGGGCCGAAACTGATATTCAAAAAAAAAAAAAAAAAAAAAAATTGGTTTTTACGGTTCGGTTTAAAAGTTACTTTTTATATTTTAAACTATTCTAACTAAAATTTATTTGTTTTTTATGTATGTATTTTGTTGTAGATAACTTGATTATTGTAGTTTCTATAGCGCATCGGGATTTCCGCAATATTATGGTAAAATAATATACCATATGATCGAGTAGTATCGTCAGTTCTAAATTCTAAAAATTCTTAATCTTGTCGTTTGCGACAATTGTGCCAAGTGGTATATTTTTAAGTGTACCTCTGTGTTTGGAAGTGTGGGTTTTCTTTACATGCATGCGCGTATGAATGTGTTTGTATAATGCGTTACATGTTTGTTGGTGATAATAGACTGCAGACTACATGCCAGACATGCATGCAACAAATGTTGTTAGAAATGCTGTTCGAAATTTGCAAGTAACTTTTGGCTCTTAATGTTTGATTTTTTGTTGTTTTTCTTTTTCTTGTTGTCGTCGAAGTAGTCGTCAATGCAGTTGTTGTCGTTGAATGCATTGCAATGCATAGAAAATTGAACGTGACTCAAGTTGTTTTTATTATTGCTTTGCAGAAAAAAATGAAGAATTAAAAATAAAAATTGAAGAAATAAAGTTTAATAATATCGTATATGGTTTGACAACAGACGCAACAACGTCCTTGAGATGTGTTTTCATTTCTCTTCAACAAAAGCCAACAAGTTTTCAACATTCAACATGCCAATGAATACCATCATGTTATTGTGAAAAAAATGTTCAGATAATTTTTTGTTTCGAATAATTACATTCACGTCTCTACGTCTATTCTGTCTGACAAGCTTTAGAAAATTCTGAATATTAATGCGTGTGTCCCATTTCCAATAGAATTAGATTCATAATGATCATAAGCCATTAAAGTGTATTTAATTGTTTCTCAATTTAACTTTGTTTTATACTTGCATATATAGCGCCTGCGTAACTTTTAAACAGTGTTAGCCTGTAGAGTAATTTTGAAGATAAGTAAATGCGATCAAAACCCTTTGTAGCCCCATGCGACAGATCTGTGTAACAAACCGTAAAAATCGCTCCAAAATATAAGTAAAAGAATATTTGTTGATATAAATTGTTGCAACAATATGGAAACATATTATTTAAACGTCTTGTCTGCACTTAACACTACAGACGGGCTCATTGAAAAGTTATGTAAGTTTGCAAATTGGAAAACAGTTAAAATAAACATTATGCTGCAGGGCAAAATTAAAACTTTTGTAAAAAGTGAACCAATTTGCACAATAAGCAAAATAACTGATAAAAGAATTTTCATATTATATATTATATGTTCTTTTTTAACACAAAAAAGTTAAAAACTATTTATTTTTTAATTTGGTAGGATAAATGTTTCTTTGTTTACATAAATATATGTTATTTTGAAATATTTTTCTTTTCAAGACCTTGGGCCATAAAGGTTCAAGATTATATTTGGCTGATCTGCCGGATGCATAAATAGTATACATACAGTAAAATTTGTTTACTCTTATATCTTATATCATCTGTTTGTATGCTTGTTAGTTTGCTTGAATCTTATGGACATGGAAATGGCTGAACCGAATTTCTTGAAATTTTTACAGTATCTCTCTGTATGTCTGGAGGGAATTATAGGTTATATAAATATCAAAAATTCCTACTGTGCTGTGCCATGCCCACACAAAGTAAATATTTACTTTTCTATTTATATCTTCAAAATTGTAAAATTGGCTCAAATAGATACAAATCAGCAGTCAAAGAGTAGGAGGAATTGAGCAAGTGGGCGTCGTACCTCCTAAACAAACTAAATATTGAGTTCATTATATCTTGAGAACGGTTAAGGCCAAAGTTGAAGTATTAAGTCCAAGTGACTTCATAACCAATACAAATTATTAGTCAAAAAGTGGGCGATATTGGACAAGTAGGGGTGGTATCTCCCATACAAAGTAAATATTGATTTTTGTATATCTTGATAACGGTAATAGTAAAAGTTTCTAAATTAGGTTCACTCAAAGTCGTTAACAATATATGTACATCATCAGCCAGTAACCGGGTGAATTAGATAAGTGGGTGTGCGCCTACCATTCATACTAGATATTGTACAACAATTAAAACAGCATAATCTAACCACATTAACCAAAAAGTAGGTATTCCCGAAATCACACTGTTTAAAAGCTATCTATATATGTATCTTATATACAAAAAAACTTACATACGTGAGATTTTTGATAAATTAGTCGCTTTTATTGTTAGACATTTTTAAAAAATAAATTTATTTAAGGTAATTGACACTGTTCTGAACTGAACCATTTTCCTGTGAGAGCGTTCTGCATCGACCACAACAAATGATAGTCGGATGGCACAAGATCAAGACTACAAAATGACAGAACTGCAAAAACACCATTTTCTTAATAGTTTTCAAGTCGTTTGGAACATGTGGCCGATCATTGCCATGATGGTATATAATATTACAACTTTATGTCTAGTTGCATATTCCAGGCATTTTTCGCTCAATTCTCTATTCAAATGAATCCATTGTACTCGATTCGATTCCACCAGCTCATAATATATGGGGCACATTCAACTGGTTAGTCGATCTTAACATTATTCTATTTCTTGCACTTGGGGTATAGTAATGGATACATTTTTAATCGTCAGTAATAGCTTAATACACAAATGACTCCTTTTTATAACGTTCAAGCAGCATTTTGGACATGCAAAATCGTCTTTTAACGTCTCTTTGCTTAAGTTGCACCCAATTTTTTTTTCTCACAAAGGCTTCGTAGTTGCTGCTTGAATGACTCCCATTAATTTTATGCCTAAAAAGTAATGTCAGCATTTGTTACATAAAGTGTGGAACAAAATAGTCTCTGTAGTATAACGTAATGAGTAGTGCTACAAGCTATCAAAAGGTAAAAAAGGCAGTTTCAAGTAGTGTGGAACTGATGCTGATGTTTGGTGTCAATGCTATGACAATTATAATTGATAAATTACACTATGCAACGGGCATAAAATATCTTTGTTATTTAATATATTTTTTTGATGTGCTATGGTTGCCTAACTTCAAAAATCATCAGCATTTCAGATTCTATGGCTATGTTTTTTTAAAATTTTTCTTTTTTAAGATGTGAAATTTTTTCATATATCTTATGATAACTTTGAAATGACTCATTCGATTTCATTACGCCATACGTTAAAGAATTCCAAATTATACCAGCTTTAAATCATTCTAACATAATTTTTTAATATAACCCATATTTTTGGTGTTATTGAGAAACAAATTCTATATATATATATATATATATATATATATATATATATATTATATATATATATATATATATATATATATATATATATATATATATATATTTTTTTAATTATGATATTTTTGATTTCTAAAAATTCACAAAAAACAGAAAGCAGCATATAATAGAAATAAAATAAACAATAAATCATAAGAACCGATGGGGACAGACATATTTTATTCCCAATAAAGTGAATGTCCGTAGTTAAAAAAAAGAATTTTTTGCTGTAATTGCCGAAAATTCCAACAAAGGTTCATCTGAGTAGCATGCAATAGATATCTGTTAAAAAATGAAATTAACAAATAGTATTTTGAGTGACATTTTTACACCTAAAATAAGCATTGAGTAAAAAATTGTTTTTATTTTACTATATTTCATTAATATTTACCTATTTTTGAAAAGTTTTCAAGCAAATCACGATTGATTTCTTTATAATTTAAATTTCTGCAGTTTCATAGTAAGTTAGAAACAAATTGCTGAAATGAATTACAAACAGCTTTCTCATCTATTGATAATAACTTATGAGTAGGACCATCGAAAATGCCTTCAGAAATTATTTTACATTTTGTGCGCTTTCGGGTCTAGTCGGCGAATCCTTTTTTATAAAGTGATCTCTTCCATCTCGGCTATCCCAGAGGCAGAGAAATAGCAACAACTTTTAAATCGCAGCACACTTTTCATGCCTGCTTTACTACTATTACCGAATAGGCGCCACTCACTTGCGACATATTTTTGACCAAAAAACACATATTTTTTTGGACAGAAGCACATATTGTCTTTCGTTGTATAAAAATTGGCGTATGGCTTATGTTGATTCTGGTACTCTGTTGTCTTAATACCATTTTCTAAGAAAATCGGCCTCTTAAGCGACACGCCAGAAGCTTTAATTCCTCTTTTGTTAGTTCAAAAGATTGTAAAGCGTTTATTACTGATGTTCGAAGATTAAGGTTGGGTGGGTTATGAAATTATGTCACTATATAGTAATTCACACGGCTTTTCAAGAAGTTGCATTCTAACTGGATGTAAAACGGGAAGTGTAAATCCACCTGCTGGAATGGTAGGGTAGGACCATTGAATATGTTTTCCGAACCCGCTTTTAGTACTTAAACAAAAATAGCAATCAGAGTCATGTCTCAATGTTTCTCTCCACAGTATAGGTTGTAGATTTCTCCTGTGTATGCTGTTAGTCGGGACAGTTTTATAGTATACATATATTAAAAACTTTGTTAAAAAATACTTACTGAGAGTTCAAAGACCATCTTTTTAAAATCAATCGGCACATATTAATAATTATCAATCAAATCATCCTGTTAAATCTATGAGGCAAGGTTGTATCCAGGACACACTTAAAAAGATGCTTGCGAGTTGCCATATGTATACTAGTGATGTTTTAAAAACACTCGATGTAATATATCAATATATCGAAACAATTCGATGTTTCTTTGATTGATCAACATCGCAGAAACATCGATGCTTTTCATTTGATGCATCGATGTTAAAAACTTAAAACAAATAATTTATAGCCTAAGCTAAGAAGTTAAATGTCATCAAATTTTTTATACTACAAAACAAAGAATAATTTAAGATTAGAGCAACAAATGAATTATCCGTCTTTAATTTTTGCTCCAAGTTTATTTGAACTAACCAAATATCAATCAATATTGTCAAAAATATGACTAATCTATTTTCGGTATTTTTCTGTTAATCATCTTTGTTCCAAGAAAGAATTTCGAAAGACAAAAAATTTTGTATTTGTACTTTTTACAAGTTTGGCTTTTTATTTTTTTTAATAAATAAATAAACAAATATTTTTTAAAAAACTGGTATAAATTGGGTGGTTGAAAATAATCGGTTACAAATTGTCGGTAGATGGCTCTAAAATGTAATATCTCTGGTAATATTAACTGCATCAGGCAACACTATGAGTTAAAATTCAGAATATTACCATCATACTCGTATTTTGCTTTTATATAAAATTATAGAAAAGGTAAGAGTACTTCAAAGGCTATGAAGTTTACGGAGATGATGTTGTAACTAAAAAACAGCAGTGAAATGGTTTGTTCGTTTTCGATTCGATAACTATGATGTTAAAGATGCACCTCATTCTGGACTTCCTATCACAAAAAAAAAAAAAAAAAAAATTGATAGAAACATGCAAAAAATTGAAAAGGCTACAGGTAATATGCGTGGGCGTAGCTAGGTATTTAAGCATTCATCACCAAATAGTTATCAACCATTTGATGAAGGGTAGATACAAAGGAAGTTCGATTATTGGGTTCCACATGAATTAATAATAAAAAATTAAATGAACCAAATCCATTAGTGTGCTAAAACGGAACGAACGATAATAATATGCAAAAAATCCTGTGTGTTTGAAGGGATTGACAGTGAATAGTTCGTTATAAGCTTCTACAACCTGATCAAACGATTGATTCTGATCTCCAGCAACAACAATTAATAAGATTGAGGCAAGCAGTTCAATTAAAATGGCCAGAATTGACCAACAGAAAATATATTGTGTTCCATATAATATATTGTGTTCCATAATGACAACGATAGACCATATTGACCCGGCAGAAATTGAGAGACCTTGGTCGGGAAATTTCGATACATCCACCATATAGCCCAAACCTCATACCTTCAGATTATCATTTCTTTCGATCTCTGCAGAATTTACTTTAAATTTAACTCAATGGGATCTGTTTTTCGTTCAGAATATCCAAAAGTTCTACGTTGATGGAAAATAGCTTTACCCCAAAAATGGCAAAATGTTATCGATCAAAACGGCACAGATTCGTTTAATAAAGCTCGTTTCAAATAACCGATTGTATTTGAAATGTAATTAAACTTATAACCGATTTGTATTTGAAATGTAATTAAACTTTTTCTAACCACATTCATTTTTTAATGTAATTAAACTTTTTGTAAGTACAATCGATGCAAAGAAAACATCGTTATATTTTGTGATACATCGATATAACATTGGTGATCTTTTGCGATGCATTGCATCGAAAAAAACATCGACGTTGTTTTTGAATTCCATCATATATTCTAATAATGGCAGTGTTTTTAACCCAAGATTTCAACGTGTCACAAGTATCGTTCAGTTTTGCAAAATTTTACAATTATAAAAATTTAAAATTCATTGCCTGATCGAAAATTACAATAATTGTGTAGCAGAAACAGAAAAACAAAGAGAATTTTAACAGATTTGCCATTTGATTTTAAGCAACTAACATTTTTCCTGTACTTCTCACCTGCGATGACAATATATCATAAAACCATTAATTTTCCTGTTTCGCGCATAGACAACTATTTTTATGACGCTGTACTCTAAAATAGAGGGAAATAGATCAAAATTAATTGCTTTTTTATATGAGATGTATTCTTTCTTCTTAAAGCAAGGTTTTAAATTTGTTAGCATGCATCCTCCACTATAATGTGTTGTACAAAAGTACATTTTCAAAAGTTGCACGTTGAGGGTAAAAGAAAATTTTTGTAAAAATGTCGTAGTTATTACGGTATATCTTTGAAACTGCAAATGATTGAGTCTTCAAACATAAAAATAATATATATTATCGTACATAACAATAAATATATCAGCGGCAGACGTTGAGAGTCAATTTAACATTTTCTTTATAAATACAAATAATGGCAAAAAAAGGATAGGATCGAGAAAAAAGCAAATTTATTTCCCATTTATAAAATAAATATATATAGATTACCGGACAATGCCGGATGGGTTAAGGTAGTAGATATATAAGAAACGCTGCTTTGTCAAAGTCAGTCAGTCATAATTCAACAGTCGTATGGAACGTAAGAAGTCGTTCAAAAAGTTATTTGTATATTACATATTAAATTAAATAATGTTAAAACTAATTTGGTCAACGAAGACTGTATAAAACTAAGCAATTCGCTTCATTTTATTTTATAAGCAACTAGGGTAATACCTCCTGCTTTGTTGGGGGCCTTTGTGTTATACCTGCTTTTTGACAGATGTGGTACCGTTCTCTGCCAAGCTATTTAAACCAAGTTTAGAAACTTCAACTCTTACCACTCTCAAGCTATACAAAAATCATTATTTAATTTGTAAGGGAAATACCATGCTCTAAGAAGTCATTTAGACCAAATTCAGGACCTTTCATTCTAATCGTTCTCTAAATACACAAAAATTAATATTAACTTTGTATTGGAGATGCCACACCCACTTACTCAATTTCGCCCATATTTCGATTGATAATGTGTATTAACTACTGAGTTACTTAGATCAAATTTAGAACATTCCACTATTATCGTACCAAGGTTATACAAAAATCAATGTTTACTTTGTATGGGAGGTTCTACTCCCACTTATCCGATTCGGCCAAATTTTTGACTGATGATTTATATTGACCACAAAGTTATTTGGCCAAATTTAGTGACTCTTACTATTACCATTTTAAAGATATAGACATATAAATAAGAATTTTATATGGGTGTGGCACCACCCATTTGAGCAATAGTGAAGCCATATACATGTATATATATATGCTTTTTATATACACAGTTTTCAAAATAATTTTAACTCACACAAAATTATGCAATACAAAGGGGGTCACTCGGTTGGCGCATTTCAGAGAATATCAATTACAACGCATTTTAAAGTCCTCTTTTATTAAATCGTAACAATAAATTTTTAAATTTTTTAGTTATGAGTGTATTCAAATCATTTTTTTATATTCTGTATTTTTCGTAGTGGGTTTCTGTAAAATTAATGGAATATTTATTTCAATTAGTGAGGCCAGTACGTTGTGAGGATTCAGAAAATGATTGTGGCTCTAAGGTTTCGTAAAATTCAGAAAAATATTACTTTATACTTTTATACATTTTATTACTTAATTTACTTTGTTTAATAAATGTAAGTAAGTAATTTATGAGACAATCACTGGCGGTACTAAGAGCAATATGTTATATCCCGAACCAAGTTTAATAAAGCTACATAAAGCTGAATAAAATGCATTTTTTGGCATATGACGTAATGTCCAAAAATCACTTTTAGAAACAAAATTTAAAAGTATTACTTTAGATTATTCATTGCGTAGGCTAAAGCATATCCGACAGCAGGCAGCTGGCAGCAAAATGTCAAAATTAGATTATATACTTTTATATGAAAACAATTATTTTAAAGGTAGCACAGCAAAAGCCTGGACAACAACCTTTGCTACTGCTGCTAAATGTAAAATAATTTCTAATTATTTAGGCACCAAAACAAAAATTTGTGATACCAATACAATATAAAATTTTATATAAAAAACGTAAAAATATTTTTTTTCATTATCAGTGTAAAATAAAATATTGTATCAAACTAAATTTATGTTAATAATTAAAAAGTTTTAAACACATAATTTCATTAATTTTTATATTTTTGAGTAATACTTAAAAAAGCTATTTTACTTTGGTGAATTTGAAAAGCTTGAGTGTCACCACTAAAAAATATTTCTCTATAACAAATTTTATGACAAACTAGTTTTACTCATCCAGCTTTGCCCGGGAATCTATATACATACATATCTTTAGGGACAACAATTGTTTGTATAATGTCTCAGAGTGATTATTTATTGATTTAAAGCTTTAATAAAAAACAACAACTTTTTACTACGTATGAAAGACTTATACAATTCCGCCCACCTTTAAGCTGATAGTTTCTATTATATTTATAACAAATTTAGAAATGTTCACTTTAATTTTATTTGCTGCAGAACTTAGAATATGTGCACTGGATCGACGTGCCATATCTTATTCAAGTACCCTTAACAGCAGCAGAGACAGCAGCGCCACTTGTAGCAATTACGAAGAAATCTCAAAGGAAAATATCCAATTTCGTTCAGTCGTTTTCAAGCTTTAATCATCCGAACAAACCATAATTTATTTTTATATACATACATATGACAATGAGACCTAATTTTATTGCTGCTGCTTTCAAAATAGTTATGAAGTCGATAGCATAGCAGCAATTGCTGCCAACAACAGCTTTCTGCTTGCTTTCATGCCGCCTGCAGTCGTCTATGTATTTAAAGCATAAAGCAGTTAAGCAGTAAAAAAAAATACTTCCAAAGTCAAAAACAAAAAAAGATGTACTTAAAATTTAACGCGATCTTTTTCACAATTAGAGAGTTTAATGTTTTTCAATAAGCCCACGAGTGTTAATAATGATCAAAAATAAACGATATGTAAAAAATCAAACTGTTATAATAACCGCTTTATGTTCAGATCCCAAGAGGATTAATAAATTAAATCATTTGACACACAGAGAGGTGTGGTATTTGATTATATAGTTTATTAAAAAAATACAAACCTAAATCATGGAAAAAATGAACAAATTAAAAACTTATACCGAAAAGCTCCGAACTACCTCAAAAAGAATGATATTTAGTCTTTAATTTTAATTCAACTTTTTAAATACACTAAAAATATACAGTTACGTGCAACTAATTAGGGACAGTAGTATTTAATATTTAAATCGTCATGTTAAATGTTATTTATTAAATAAATCACTAAAATTTGACACTGTTCAGTTAATCCAACTTTGTGCATTTAAAATTTTTAATGGCAACACTATGTTTACCGTTATTTTTTTCTTTGTGGTGTTTTTTATAATTTGTGAAATAAATTAATCGAAGGTGAACAATTTTTCAACATTTTCAAATTCAGGTATTTTTAAAAAGTAGATTCAATTAACTGTGAATACACGGAGTGTTTTTTCTGTATTTCAAAAGCTCTTAATACTTGGTTAACATGGGTAAAGGCAAATCCGGTAATGTCAGTAATCGAAATATTATTGTACAAATGCTTCAGAATGGAAGCACTTATCGGGAAATCGCAACAGCCTTAAAAGTTTCTAAAACAATTGTTTTCCAAGCGGTGCAAAAAAACGTCGAAAAAAAATCCCCATAAATCAGCAAATAAAATTCGGACGGAGGTCTTTGGCGAAAATGAAGCAAGACCATCTGTAGACACAGTAAAATGATGTGGAATGGAAAAGAGTATTATTTTCAGACGAAACTAAAATTAATAGAGTCTATCCCGATGAAAAACATTATGTTCGCCGGTCAAAGTTGAAAGAATTTGATCCAAAGTTCACCCGGGCCACTTTAAAGCATGGAGGAGGCTTTATCATGCTTTGGCGTATTATGTCATCACGTGGTGTTGGGCCGCTTCACAAAATTTATGGAAATATGGATAAGTTTCAATATGCATTAATCCTAAGCGATACAATGATGCCGTATGCTGACGAGAATATGCCAGTAACATGGATATTTCAACAAGATAATAATCTGAAGCATATGGCTCATGACGTCATACAATGGTTTATAAACAATTTGGTTATTGTTTTTGACTGGCCTTCATGCAGGTCAGTTTCGATGAAACAAAAAAAACTTGGGAAGCCATTCAAAGTAGTGTATGTACAAATTTGGTAGCCTCGATGCCTCGCAAATGTCAAGCTGTTATCGATCGCTTTGCAACAAAATATTGATTTTTTTAAATCAATATTTTTTAGAAAATTTGTGGTGTGACCTTAATTTTATGCACGACTGATATCAATTTTATTTAAAAATATGGCTCATAGTTTTATAAATAATAATTTACTTGACACAATAAGCAGTTAGTTTCTAGGACTAAGAGTTAAATTAACTAAACTAGGACAAATTTTGATAATATCATAAAACCTTTCGTATTATTTGCTTCAAGCTCACATGTTAGCATCGTGTCCTTAATTAGTTGCACGTAGCTGTACATACATATTGTTAATAAATTCTTGTTTTTCTTAGGTATTACAAATCAATTTCAAATTCTAAAAATATGTATGTAAAATGTTAATGTATTTTCACAATTTTTTTTCCAGTATTTTTTAAATACTTGGGACACTGCATAGGGGCATAGTCAATTAGTTTGTCCTTTTTTTTAGTTTACCTTTGTATTTAATTTTAGATGAACGTAAAAATAGTTGCTTTGTTAACCTGCTCATACCATGTAACTCAATGACCATCAACCACCAGACAAGATCAACATACCAGCCAAACCGATCTCAACTAATGCTGATTTTTTGGATATATAAGTCCAATGTATGTTGTTCATCGAATATGATGTGTGGGTAGTGTAATGGAGAAAAAAATTAAATAATGTCGTCAATAGGCGGTTAATTGTTTAAGAGGAAAATATAATAAGGACATTTAAATGACATTTACGAATGTTTCTTGTTTTTCATATCTCTTTTATTTTCTTCTTATTGTAATATTTTTCTTTTATCTTCAGATAAGTATTAGCACACGACAAAACTATTTTCGTTTCTCAATGTAAAGGTGAGAAAATATCTACATGAGAGTACACTTGAAGAAAATAATCTATGCAAGTCAAAACAATGTTTCACTAAAAATTAATAAAAAAAAAACACTGAATGATCTCATTTTTATAACTTAGATTATAATTCTTTTTAATATTGAGTTCTTTTAAATTGCTTATAAAATAAAATGCAGCAAAATATTTATAAATTACTTCGCTACCCCTATATTAACTATTATCTTAGTTATAATTTTTTCCCCATTTTATACCCTGCCATTTCAAATCTAAACATTTAAGATAGCTCCTTCCAGAAAGATCCTGTACAATTTGATGTTTAGCTATTTACAGTCTTCAAATAAACACACACTAATTTTAACTTTTTTCATATACTCGTAGCAACATTAATTTTTGTTAACATTTATTCGTTAATTGAAATAATGGTTCACCAAAATGTATATCTTTATGTTAGTTGTACAGTATCTACCCTACATATTTACATAAGTGATGTGAAGATAACTGCAAATATCGGGTGGGCCATCTATCGGCTTAAATTTGAACCAGCGGTTAATTCGAATCTTGCAATACTTATGTCATTCTATTCTGTCACAAAATTCAATGTATTATCTTTACTGAACAAAATGAATCGGTTTACGCTTGAGCAACGTGGGGATTTATTGGATAATTTTTGCCAAAACAAAGACACTTGGTAGAAAATTGCAAAACATATCGAAATCATATGAAACTCATTTTCATCTGTACCCATCAAATTAATAAGCAAAATTGCTATATTTGGAGGTCAGAAAACTCAAACGTGGTCTTACAGAAGCCAATGCACCCATTACGAGTGACTGTTTGGTGTGGCTTGTGAAGCGGACGCATCATTGACCCTATCGCACCATAATAACCGAATATTTTGTGCCCTCTCTTCATGGTATTGGTGTGAACGATGTTTGGTTTCAACAGGATGGTGCAACTTGCCACACATCTCATGCCACAATCGATTTATTACATCAAACGTTTGATGGCCGTTTAATTAGCCGAAATGGTGATGTCAGTTGGTCGCTAAGAAGCTGTGATTTGACACCGTTGGACTGTATTCTGTGAGGCGCTGTTGAAGATAAGTGTTATGTCGACAAACCAGAGGCAATTGGGCGTTTGATGCCATGTATTTAATTATTTTTTTCTTCAGTATAAAAAAAATAATAATTAGAATAAATTGTAGTAAATAGTTAATACTCGTATCCACAAGATTACATAACAACTACTGAGCTTTTTCGTAATGCAACTCATGAAAAAATCATAAAATTTCAGCAAACTGGTGTTTTTTTTTTCATTATTTTGAAACTGTATTTTTAAAAAAGTTTGAAATTTTGTAATAAAATTATGATTTTTTTATAAGTTGCCTTACTAACTAATTTAATAACTCCGTCAATTTTTAAGGGATTTCTAAACCGAAAGTCACATCTTAATCATAACTTAATATAATTCTTTATTAATTAATTCATCAATAGTACGGTTCCTATATAAAATAGTGCGCAGAAGCACATCTAATGGTGAAAAATGTGGAAAAAATTGGATGAAAAATGTGTTTGCTCGAGAAATACACCTAAACTTTTCAATGCTACTTAAACGACATAGGTACTATATAAAAGAAACTTAAAAGCGGGTAATATTCAGCTAAGTTATTAGCTTATAAGTGAATGAAGTTCTGAAAAACCATTTTTTTTATCCGTATTTTGGAGGTGTTTTGAAAATTCCAAAAACAGATCCTTGCTCTGCTTGGCAACCTACAGAAAAATAGTATCATTTGCCAGGTATATTTTTTTGTCGCACCTTGTCATTTCAGTTGTTATCTTTAAAATTTTTACCCTTTTTTCCTTTTTTTGTGCCTTGGTAAAGGGTAAAAAATAATAACTAAGATAATAGTCAAGGTAACATATTATATAGCGATAGCGATGCACACCGGGTTTAAGTTAGTAATTAATAAATATTTTGCTGCATTTTATTTTATAAGCAATTTTAAAGAACTCGACAGTTTAAAAAAAGTTAAAACGTAACAATATTAAAAAAATTATTAATTTTTAGCTGAAATATATTTTTATTGCAGATTATTTTCTTCAAGTTTATGTACATACAAATTTATTTAAAATTGTACCTTTACATTGAAAACGAATATGTTTGGCCGTGTGCTAATTTTAAATGTTTGAATTCAAAACGGAAGGGATAATATCGGGAAAAGTGTAAAAAATGCTAACTAGGATTAGTTATGGATATAGTAGAAAGTCATGCGATTTTTCATATTTTGCATCAATAATTACACATGAACAAGCTTTGTGCAAGGCAGGCGAAGCATTTGATTACAATTGATAAAAAATGCTTTCGATTGAAAACGGCAAAGTTAAATGAATTACATACAGTACGAAATGCTTGAACATCCACCGTATTCACCGGATTTGGATCCTAGCGATTATCATCTGTTTCCAAACCTAAACAAATTTCTGCCTGGAAGCGTTTTTCATCAAATGAAAAAGTGATTCCAACTGTGGATGATTATTTTGAACATAGTCCGGAATTTTTCTTTAATGTATGGATAGAGCTATTAGAAAAACATTGGAACAAATGTATCGAAGCACATAAAATTGTTCTGATAGTTTTTGTAAAATCCAAATTAAATCTGTATGTGCATTAATGATAACTCGTATAAAAAAACACAATTAAGTTAATGAACATAAGCCAGCTCTTAAAGTATTTTAAAAATAATTAAAACTTCATAAACGAAATATTAAAAACCACCAAGGTTATAAAAATAAAATAGCTCTCAAATTACAGTTAATAAAAAAAATATACTTTGAAATTTTAATTAAATAGCTTTTTTAAATAACGCTAAATCACGGGTCTAATCGCCACTTTTGATAACGAGTCATTTTGATGAATTTCCCAATGGCATTATAAGCACCCGTTTTTTGATGACAGACTTTACGATGTTTATACTCTTTTTTCTCTTTATCCTATTTTGTTGATGTGTCAGAAAAGGCTAAAAAAAGCTAAATACAAAATTTCGAAGCTATATGAAATATAAAAAAGCTAAGTTTAGTTAAAAAAGCTAATATGGTCACACAAATTTAAACTGTCCCACTGTGCCCAATACGCTTTTGTAAGGGGACCTTATGCTGACATTTCATTGCGTGTGGGCCGTCAATTCTCTTCTTCTCTTGCTGATATAATCTTTGCCAATATTGGGTCACTCGTATTTACGTTATTCGGATATCAAGGATGGAATCCTTCCGTTCAGCTTTCACACAATGCTTACATTCCAAATTACAAGGCCGACATGAGAGCGCATTAGCATTTCCATTTTTTATGCCACTTGGGTGTTCAATACTAAAGTAATAGGCCTGGAGGCGCTCAATCCAACGTGCCAGCTGTCCTTCAGGGTTCTTAAATTACAGTGCGGAATTATCAATCCTTAGCAGAAAATGTTGACTATATATGTTCTTATGGTAATGTTTTATGCATTCCAGCGCTGCCAATAGCTAACATCGAGTCTAACAATAATTCCGTTCAGGCTTTGACAGCGTGCGGCTTTTTCCGTCCCATCGACCACCTGTGAAAGTACATCACCAATACCATATCCACTGTCAAGGATGAATTTTTCACCAAGGACTGGATACGCCAAAACCGGTGCAGCAAATAATAGGTCTTTTAGTGTCTGGAACGCCTTTTCTTGTGACTCCCCCCAATGATAGGCCCTAGATTTCTTTGTGAGCTCATGTAAGCTTGCTGCCATGCTCGCAAAATTAGGTACGAAGCGTCTGTAATATGTGCAGAGTGCCAGAAAGCTACGTAATTCATGAAGATTCATCCATTGAAATGCCATCTGCTGTAACTAGATGTCCCAAATATTTTACCTGTGTTTGGAACAATGCACATTCCTTCACGCCTAATTTTAGTCCAGTTATTGATATTCGTTGCAGAACTTCTGCCAGTTTTTTGAAGTGTTCGTCAAAAGTTCTGCCTATCACTATTATGTCGTCGAGGTAAACCAGACAAGTCTTCCAATGTAGTCCTTTTAGTACGCGCTCCATACGCCGCTCGAATGTGGTCGGCGCATTGCAGAACCCAAATGGCATAACTTTAAACTGCCACAAGCCACCGTTCGCACTGAAAGCAGTTTTCTCCTTATCCTCGTCTGCGATCTCTACCTGCCAATACCCGCTTTGTAGATCCAATGTAGAGAACCACTTCGTTCCAGCTAACGTGTCGAGCGTAGCTTCAATTCTTGGTAGCGGGTAGCTGTCCTTTTTAGTGACATTATTCAGCTTCCTATAGTCTACGCAGAATCTTGTACTACCATTTTTCTTTTTAACTAAGTCTACAGGTGAGCTCCAAGGACTCGATGATGGTTCAATTACACCGCTCTTCTCCATTTCATTGACCAGCTCCTTAACCTCATTACGCTTCGCCAGTATTAATTTCATGTTTCTAGTTTTCTATTTCTGTTCTAGTTTGACTTTTATTTTTCATTGCGAATACGCAGGCGTACCTCTTAAGCAGCTTTTTGGCTTTATTTCTTTCTGAAGCTGCGAGACCTGCTATCTCTACATTTTCATAAAATACCTGTTGGTCCTTGGCTGACATATTGGCAGGTTCCGGCTATTGTTCGCTGTTTATTACCACCTCTACAGGAGCACATTGGCCTACCTCGGAGTTTTCACAAATGAATTTTTCGTGGCCTGATAAATGGAGCACTCTCACTAGGACTATCCTATGTTTATTAGATTTGACGAGGGCATTTGCTGATAACAAGTCCATCTTAATTTCTGCTGCTTCTACCACCCAAAAGCGGTTGTCCTCACAATCTCCCTATTTACGCGCTCATATCAATGCGTCAATCTGAGGTGATAGTATTTGTTGTTTGACAGCAACTAATCTTTTGGCGTACACTTGATGCTTGTGTCTCACGTCAAGAGATATATCTACATTACGCCAACTCATTATCTGTTGCCCCATATTCAAATTGATGCCATGGACTATTATAAAGTCGGCACCAAAGATAACCTCGTCTACAATATCGGCGACAATAAAAATATGGCTTACAGTAATGTTCGCTATAGTCACCATCACCTCATTATTTCTGTAGACGGTGGCACTAGCTGTTCGTAGTCTGATATTACTGAGCATCACACACTTTCCCTTCACTATATCAGGTCTGATGATAGACTGCGTCGCATCGGTATCTATAGTGAAGGTACGTTGCCTGCCATTAATGTTTCAGCATGCTGCAAGGTTGCTGTTACATTTCTGCATCACTGATATAGAGATCGTAGGGCCCTCGCTTGTGGGAGCTAGCTCCCCTCAGTGCTAGCTCGTTTTAGTTTAACGGGAACTCTTTTATTGTGTGATGGTAGTTGGCCCGTTTATTATTTCTCTGTGGTGAAACGGATCTGGATCTTTTGCATGGCGCTTTACAGTTTCTCTGGTAATGGCATTTTTTGTTTCAATTTTGACTTCTGCTCAGCTAGGAGTCGGTTTACCACTTCCTCTATTTTGTTGATTTCATCATCTTTCTCTGCCACAACTTCTAGATTTTTTACCTGGGTAGTGCGAAGGCCACAGTATCTGCAAAGGTTGTCTTTTGTGTTGCACATACAGCTAGTTTAACATCAGTGTCTCATAAGCCGTTGACGAAGGCTTCGGTCTTGAGATGATCTACTAGGGGGTGATTTTCCCCTAGATAAGTTAGCTGCACCAACCTCTTGATTTCCATTGCAAGAGCTTGTAATGATTCATTAGTCTTTTGCGTTCGGCCCCTTAATTCCATACGATACAAATCGCGTTTGTGCTCGTCGTCAAATTTACGCTGTAGCGCCATCATTATGTCGTTGTAGTTGTTTCTACAGCTAACTGGCATAGTTTCAAGATCTCTGCTGCAGCACATTTTAATGCCAAAATTAGTTCGAGAGCCTTCTCTTCATCGTCCCATCCGTTTCTACTCGCCACTGTCTCGAATTATAATTTTAATACGGACAGGGGTGAGCTATCATCAAAGCAAGCTATTTTTATTCTGCTGGAAGCTTGTGGTGTGATACACACTAGTTACGGCTTTTAACACTGGAGACTATTTATTTTGTCCTCAATTACATCAATTGATTGTTCTAGGCTTGACATTCTGTTCTCCACCGCATCTGCCCTCTTGTTTACCGTTGTATATATTTTCTATAACTTATTAGTTGTTTCTTTAGAAGTTTCACGAACTTCAGCCAAACCTTTTGATTATCGGCTCTAGAAGTTTCTCGTATATCGGCTCTACAGGTTTCTAGTAGTAGCTCAAAAGGAGTTTTCTCAAGTTTCATTTCAATTTTTGCCAGAAAATTCTGGTTTTCAAATCTAGAAGTCTCTTTTACCTGTGCCAAAAGTTTTTCGTTATCAGTTTTAGAAGATTCTTTTACCTGCACTAACAGCTTTTTATTATTAGCTCTAGATGTTTCTTGCACCTCAGCCAAAAGTATTTTGCTGTGTACCTGCATTTTTTCCATCATAGCAGCCAGCAGCGAGTTATCTCAGGCTCATTCTCGTCATCAAATAGACGTTTTTGTAATTCGGTTTTATTACCGGTTATTACCGGCTCCAATTTATTTAATTTGCGTTCACTTTTAATTTTTAGAATTTCATTTTTTTCTGTTTTTTTTTTTTAATTTTATTTTATATACGCATTCCCACTTCTTACACCAATGTTACGTTTTAACCTTTTTAAAACGTTTGAGTTCGTTTAAATTGCGTTAAAATAAACGCCGCATTAAATTATTGTTTTGTAGTATATTTTTATGTACTACTGAATAACTTTTATACAGTTTACAACAACTTAATATTCGCTTATACAACACTTTTATTTCCGCCATAACACGTCTTTATCTTGCGACAGTAAAACGATAACTAACTGACGTGTAGGTAAAACAGCCCTTTATATACCTAATTGTCTACAGTTTAGAAGGTTTAGGAAATATCGACCATCTTCTATTTCCATATCCGTTCATTCAAATGTAATGTAAAGATGGTCGATGTGGCAGTGCTGTTGACAGGGCGACACAAAATGTACAAAAAACCCACAATACAGTGTTGTATTTTTATTTTCGTAACAGTATATATACATACATATATAAAAATGAATGTGCGTTTCTTTAAAGACTGTATACAGCTAAAAAGCAGAATCGACAGTGTCTTTCAGCAAGGAACAAATGATTGCAGTTTAACCGGAAGCGATAAAATTCGTAAAAATGGTAAAAAATTTAACCAAGATGGCATTTATGTAAGATAATTATTAAGATGGCGGTAGCGAAGTTTTCTTTGTAAGTTATTTGTTTATTTATCTGTTATTCAATCACGCGTAAGCGTCTGAACCGATTTTGCTAAAGTTTGGAAAGCAAATGGATCTAGCTAACGAAAGTGTTATTGGGTATGCTTTTTTCAAAATTGGACCTGGGAGAGGTAAAATTGGGTAAAAATTGACCAAATTAGGTCATATAAGCTTGGCATTGTTTTTAATTCCTAGCTAAAATTTTTTAACAGTGGAAGATTTGTTGATATTGAAACATAGATGATCTATCTAATGGAAGTGCAAAAGTCTTAAAATTGGACCAAGGAGAGGTTAAAATCGGGAAAAAACTGGCAAAATAAGTGACTTTTCGTCCAAAATTGATTTTTTTGTTCTTTTCAGAACAAAGTTTTTGTTTTTTTTAACATTCCGACTTCGAAATTTGAAACACAGATAGATCTATCAAGCAAAAGTGCTTTCTTTCAAATTTTGACCTGAGAGAGGTTAAAATAGGAGGAAAACGGGCCATATTCCGTCATATGAGAAATAAGTTTGTTTATTCAGTTTGTTTATGCGTCAATCACGCGTACACGACTAAAATTTTATTGCAAATTGAAGCACAGTTGTATAGATCTACCTATAGGGTATTTTTTTCAAAATTAGATCTCGGAGACGTTAAAATCGGGGGAAAACTATCATAATTATTCTTTTTTGCTGAAATGACACGCATTCTTTCTTCTTAATGCAAAGTGTTGTGCTTGCTAACATTCATCATCCACTAAAATATGTTGTACAAAAGTACATTTTCAAAAGTTACGCTTTGAGGAGCTATTTTAGGGTGGAAAGAGAATTTTTGCTTTATAGACCATTAATACGAAAAACACGTAGTTTCTACGGTATAGCTTGAGAGCTACAAAAGAAAACGTCCTCAATCTTCCACATCCGAATAAATTTTTTTTTTATAAGGCATGCAGATGACAAAGAAACCAATAGGGTTGGGAAGAAAGATAATTTATATGCCACTTGTAGTATACATATACAGTATCGGCAAAACATTGCAACTCATATTTAAAACATAAGTTCAGTTAAATCAGCATGTTCTCATTTTTAGATTATTGTTATTATACAAAATTAATTTTTGTCTAGTTATCATAGAGTAATATTTTTGTAATATACTAATTCAGAATTATTAATTTTTTGGCGCGACAAAACAATTGCAACTCTTAAAGAAGCAAAAAACTGTTATGTTTTAGCTTGTTTTGGGGATATGCGTAGTTTTTAAAAAACATTTGGTTGCAAAAATTTTAAAACGAAATTTAATTTGATACCATACAAATTCGGCAAAGAACTACAGAAACTTATAGGGACTATTTTAATTAAGGAGTTTCTCAAAAAAAAAACTCCATTAAATCATTGACTTCGCAAATTTTTTCACGTTTTCAAAAATAAAATCTGTAGAAGTAATACACAAAGTGGTCGGCCACGAAAAACTAACCGAAGAAAAGACTTCGTAATAGTATATATCTTAATTCCCATAACATTCCATGAAGGAACATCGGGACTTCTCTCAGTCAATTAACTGCACCCGATTCCATTTTTAAGATTATTGAAAGAGACCTGCAGTTTAACGCCGGCTCCGAACGGCAAATGCATTTTGAGAAGTTTTCAATAGTGTTTATACTCGTAACCAGTTACTAGCTAATGTTATGAGGTGATACCGCTTGTTTCTTTTTTTAAGATGATCTGACCAAAAATTTTATTGCGTTAAGATGGGAAAACATTGAGGTGAGTATGTCACGGTCGAAGGTTATTTTTCTGTCAAAGGTTTGGGTCCACTTCATAGTGTTAATGGTACAATGAGAATATAAAAACATTCTTAAGCATATTATAGTACCATATGCTGAGTGGGAAATGACGATAAGTTGGACATTTCACCAGAATAACGTTTACTTTGTACAAAAAGATTTTAATGTAATGCAATGACCACCTTAGTCACAAGATCTCAATCCGATTGAAAACCTCTGGTCAATTGTAAAACAGAAGGTAAATTGCGATAATGTTCAAAATGCCTATGAGTTATTTAAACGGATCTAAGATACATGGTATGTCATACCACAGGATACAATAAATCATTTAATCGATTCCATGTCAAGACGATACAAGGCTGGTATTCGAAATAAAGGTACTGCTACGGAATACTGAAATACGACTGATTTAAGCATATGATTTGTTTTGGCTGCAATTGTTTTGTCTTGCTGAACTTTTGCTTATGTGAAGATGAAGTTACAGAAAGCTTGAAATATTAAGGAAATTAAAATATTTTGAGTTCGATAAAGTCTATGAAGTTAATTTTATGTAATAAATAATAATAAAATTTTGATAATACAAATTTATATTTTTTTTAAGGAATATTGGAAGGAGTCTGCGCTAGTTGCAAATGTTTTGTCCGATACTGTACTTATATAGATATCCCGGTAACGTCGGATGAGTAAAGCTAGTTTTAACAATAATTTAATCAATTGGGCGTTGTTGTTTAAGTACGACCTCCTCCTACCTCTCGACCAATTTGTCGATTTCTTTCCGACAAAAATCGTTCGGCGGACAATTATTTACCTTATTTGTCAAAAAATGTCTTATCATTTACAATCTAAAGAAATATATTACTGCAGTTTTCATTGCACTGCACTGCCGTTCGCCATTTCACTAAACGGTCTTATTTTGTTTCAATGAAAGAAGATAGTTTTTTATTTTTCATAAATTTTTCATATGGAATTTTTATTCTAAACATGAAATATTTACGCAAACTATAACTTTAAAAATTTTTAAAATGAAACGTGAGAGTCTCGTTTCGCTTTGTTCACTGTAATTTAAAAAAAAATGAGGTTGCTGACTTTAAATTTGTGCTGCATAATCTCGGGTAACAGTATTTGCCTTCTTTTTTTTCAACAAAATATAAAATCATTTTAGAAACATATAAAAAAGTAAATATTTAAGCATAAGACGGCTTTAAGAATTGTTAATTAAAAATTTCAACGACAACTCTAAACATACATGTATACATATGTGTAGTTGGCAAAGGTATCGAAATTCATTGTTATTTACAATTTATATTTAGTCTGGTTCACAGTTGGTGTCCTTCATATTATAAACAATATGAATATGAATATGAATGTTTTTAAAACAACATAAAGTTGAGAAAAATATTATCATAACTTTTTTATTATATTATTATTTTTTATAATTACTGGGTACTCAATACTATTCGATACATAACTTTTTTTTAATTTTTAACTAATTTTATACGTATGTACCATATACATATGTACGATATAAGTAGTTCTTCTTTAAACATTAAAAAAATATCTAACTTTTGCTATTTTTAATTAGTGTCAACAAATTTATTATAAAATAAAAACATATATCCATGTATACATATTATGTATACATATACATATCCATATATTATAAATATCTTTGTCAGCTTATTTCTTTCTTCGTCATTCAATCACGCGTAAACGACTGAACCGATTTTGTTCAAACTTAGAACACAGATAGATCTAGCCTAGCTATCGACAGTGTTATAAACTATGTTTTTTTTTTTTAAATTGGACTTACGAGGGCTTTAAATCGGGCAAAATAAGTAATTTTTCTTCTAAAATTAATTTTTTTTTTCAAAATAAAGTTTTTTATTTGCTAAAATTACGATCTTGGTGAAATTTGGAACACGAATATAAGGTATGCTTCAGAATGATAAAGTCACCAAAATATTTGCTCAATTCATCCAAACTATAAAATGTAATGTATGGTCACCTTATTAAAAAGAATTCTACGTTCAAATAAGTGAACAATAAGCCGGTTTTGCTGTTCGAGATGTACCATTATATTATATTTATTTAAATTTATGTAAATAAGTGCAGAATTCAATGCGTCAAAATGATAAGGTCTGTGATTAATAAGCAACTAACCTAAGCAGAAGGTACTACAATTGTATGGATCGCGGGAAACCTTTGTCACCTTATGAACAAGGACAAATTGTGGCACTTCATGAGCAGGGATTGTGAATGCGTGGAATGATGAAAATACTATTTGCTGTCTGCATAAAAATTACGCACAAGCAGTCCCCACAAATTTTCCATGGATTTTAAGTCGGGGGAACGTAGTGGAAAATCAAGTACTTTAATATTGTGCTCCTTAAACCATTGTCTTGTCGACTTGCTGACATGAATTGCTGCGTTATCTTGCTGAAAGGTGAAAGTTTTGTCAGCATTTTGGGCCAAATAAGGCAGCAAACGTTCAGACAGAATGCCCTGGTACTCTAAGCTAACCATTCGAGTGGAAGGAAAGTAGAGTTCCAGGGTACCATGTGAGCTAAAGCCAGCCCAAACCATCAAACTGCCACCGCCGATATGCCGGTTGAAAAAAAACATGGGCTCCTTCCTTGAATCTCGCCATCTGGTCCATCCAATTTAAATTTTTTCTCATCAGAAAAAATTACCTACAGACCTAAAAATGTATGGAATATTTTATAACCTTTTTAGTTGCCATGTTGTTTTTCGCAAATTCCTTACGCTTAATCTTATGCTGCTTAGTCAGACAGGGAATTTTTTAATTTTGCTCGAATAAGGTTTGGCTGGGCGTTGATAGCTCTTCGAATTTCTATTTTATTGTTACCGCACTTTTCATGGAATTCGAGGCCTTTCGTGAAATTAGCCGAGTTTCACGAGCAGTCAGGACTTTTGGACGACCCGTGCTTTTTCATTTTCCATAATTTTCTCTGGTTTTGACAAAATTTTGCACAACAGACAAAGATCGTCCCAGTGTTTTCGCCATTGCACGCATACTCAATCCCTGCTCATGAAGTTCCACAATATGTTCTTGTTCATAAGATGACAAAGATTTCCCCCGACCCATACCGAGCAAATATTATTTAAATTATAAATTACTACAAAAAATAAAAAATAATAATAACAATAGTGATACCTTCCGAGTAGATTAATTGCTTATTAATCACTGACCATATCATTTTGACGTTTTGAATTTTGCATTTATTTACATAAATTTTAATAAACATAATATAATGGTACATGTCCAAAAGCAAAACCGGCTTATTATTCACTTATTTGAACGTAGAACTTTTTTTTAATAAGGTGATCATACATAACATTTTATAGGTTGGATGAATTGAGCAAATATTAAGGTGACCTTATCATTTTGAAGCGCATCTTATGTTAACCAAAGCATATCGGGTTAAAACGAGCCAATTTAGGTCATATGAGAAATAATTTTGTTTACTCATTTTGTTAATTCGTCAATCACACGAAAACAACTAAATCGATTTGGTTAAAATATCTATCCTATATAGATTCATCCAACGGAAGCGAAAATAGCGTGCTTTTTATCAAAATTGGATCTCGGGGACGTTAAAATTGGGTGAAAATGAACAAAATTAATGACGTTTCTTCTGAAATGACATGCATCTTTTTTTTTCAAAGCAAAATTTTTTGTTTGTTAACATTCATCATATACTAAAATGTGTTGTATAAAAGTACATTTTCAAAAGTAACACTTTGAAGGAGCTAACAAGGGGTAGGTATGTGGTTCGGAACCACTTCCTACGAAACACGTAATTATTACGGTATAAATCATGGGAACTACACAAAATAGAGTTTTTAAGCTTTCCACATGCTGATTTCCGTTACAACTTGCACATTAAGAAAAAAGTAACTTCACAGAAAGTTAGTGGAAAGACAGTGGTGCTCCCCACAAAAAAGATATTTAATACCGTAAATCGCAATAAATATGTTAGTGGGAGATGTTAAAAGTCGTCTTAGCATATTCTTTATAAAGACAGGCATGTAAGTCGCAAGCTTAGCATGAGTATCGCAACGGTGCCCACCCCACGGATTACGTTTTAAACACAGAGACAGTGGGCTGCTGTTACGAAAGAGAGTGACTGCCTTTCGTTCGAATAAATTTTCTTTCGACATCGTGGGCCAGGCTGTAAGTTTTTATAATAGGTGTTCGTTTACAAATTCGACCAAAAATTAAACACCTTTTTCTTTTATTAGAAATGAGCTATAATAAACCAAATATGTGAGAGTCCTGATGAGATCGATACAAATGATAATCTGAAAGTGCAAGGTCTGGATTATATGGTGGATGCATCAAATCTTCCCAGCCAACCTTTCTCAGTTTTGCCAGGTCATTAGAAATGAGTGTGGTCTGGCGTGATGCAACACAATACCTTTTCTGTTGATCAGCTCTAGCCGTTTAATTAAATGCCACCTTCAATCTTCTTATTTCTTGACAGCAGAGATCAGATTCAATCGTTTGACGAGCGTTAGCTTTCCTGGTGTCAATTCTGGCTTTGTCAACGTCTGCAAAGCTTTATCTTGCTCCGTCCGCGATCTTTTTTGCACTTTTTGTAGTAAGTGATCCACTTTTCATCGACTGTAATCATTTGGAGTCTTAATTTTACTTTAGCCTAACATTTTTACATTGGACAAAGTTCGGGGCAATTTGGTGGATTACTCCTTATCAACAAATTTTATGTTATTTTTCTTGAATCACGCCACTGTTGCATAGAAGTAACGAAATGCTTATAAATCAGAACCAGAACATGAGGCGTAGAGTAAAATTTGTACGAAGGTAACAAACGTTTTTCTAAGCACTTTGTAATGTATATTTGCTAGCTCAATGTTCCTTTTAAGCCAAGTGGTTTGATGAATTTTCCACAATTGCAAATTGCTTGCCAGACAAGGAACTTTTCTTCAAATTTTTTTACCATTTCATATTAAAATATTTTTTTATACTGAATACTGTGTAGTTTTAGGACCAAGAAATAGTAACGTTCCGATCAATTACTCGAGACATTCACGTTAGCTTTCGTATAGTTGCAGAGGAGGCATTTGGGTAAATTAAAAAACAGTTTAAACTATTTTTTCATTGTTTTTCTAACTTTGATGTTTGCCCTTATAATCTCACTTTTAATTTAAAGCATGGCGGGTATTTTATGTACAAATGAAGAAATTTTTATTGCGATTGGTTTATTCACTTTTGAATTTGTAAAAAATTATCACTTTAATATTAAAGAGTGTCCAAAATTGAGATATCATTTTAATTTTGCTATCATTTTTTCTACTTGTAATTTTTATTCTAGATTTTTATTTTCAGATTCTAAATACAATCCGATTAGTTATTATGGAACGTTACACGAGGGAACAACCTGTTTTTATTATTAAAAAATTTTATGAAAATGGCAAAAGTTTCCAAGATGTAATTAGGAAATTGGTGTGGTTTGTGGTTCGGAGGAATCATCGGACCATATATTTTTGAAAACAAAAATTGAAATGCGATCAATGTCAATGGAAATCGCTACGGGGAAATGATCCGAAGCTTTTTTGATGATTTAAACGTGGAGAATATGTGGTTTCAACAGGATTGTGTCACTTGTCGCATAGCAAGAGAAACAATGGATCTTTTGATGCCTGATCTTTGGGAACTTGCCGAACCAGTAGGGAGGTTAACTTGACCGACATAATTTTTTATTTTTAACCGGAAACTATTTGTAATAAACTGAAATAAAAATATCTTTAATATCTGACAAAAAAAGTATTTTTTATTAAAATTATACTTCAATTTTGAACACCCTTTACTATAGGCATTACATTTTAGAGCCATCTATCGACAATTTGTTACTGAAGTTTTTCGATCACCAATATTTTTGACCGTCAAGATATTTTTTTTTTATATTAAAATATTTTTCTATGACTGTTAGGAATTTCGTGATGTTGATTCTGGCAACCCTAGAGACAGAGTACATTCATGGTGTTTGTGAGGCATTGATGCATTCAAAGAGAATTCACCTCGGAGCCTTCCAAGTAGTGGATAGGAAACTATCACTACTAGCACCAACCAATATTCTAAAGTTCAGCAGGGCAACGAAGCTGCGAGAGATATTGTAGCGAAACCTTATACTATTCAAGGGTTGTAAAATAAATGCGAAGGTTGCAATACTGCAATACCTCTTTACAATAATAATAACGATTTTTACTTTGGAGTCTATAGTGACATGTATGGTAAATATCTTTAGGTATTTTGCAATGTTGAACCTTGCAACCGTGACGTTTCTCCGCCGTTCCAGGCTGTTAATATGCATATACCCAATAGCTAGAGTACTACAACCTAAATAAATGAAGTATAGTATAAAGTCCTACTCCAAGCTTCTCAGATTTGATGTTTGGTGCTGCTCGGTGCAAATATACACTGCGATTGGTCTTCTTTCGCTATCTAACTTATTTTGACTAACTTTTTACTGCACGTTGTCATCAGCCGCGGAAAGTGCTTTCGGAGTAGCAACTCCGCCCATTACATTTTGTTATTGGTATAGCTACCATCCTTTCTTTTCAAAAACATCATCATCTTCGATCCGTTTCTTGCAAAATATTTCTAAAACTATCACGCGTAGCTTTCTCATTTCCTTGTTATACTCTCTAAGCACTCTCTTACTTTATTATCGTTTTAATATTTTTACGGATGATTTTTTTTACTTACTTTTTTAGTGCCACATAAAGTCATCATTTAATGGTAGCAGACTGTAAAACTAACCTCAGACAACATTATTTTAAAATAACTTAAAAAATATGTTCTCACGACATTAATTTTCCAAACGCCCTCGCATTACTAAGAGTTTCAAATTATTTGTAGTTTTTAGTAACATTCCTAGAATATACAGACTAGACTATGAAGTAATAATACATCTTAAAAAAAATTGTTTATAATACAGTTGTTTTTTGTGTTTTTTTTTTTTAAGTACATGTACATATGTGTTAAATTTGTATTTTGGTAAAATTGTAGTAAAGAAGGGGAAAAGCACTGACAAATTAAATACACCTAATTCTGTTTTTACACGGTAGATACGTTTTAGAAAAAACCGTGTAAAAAAGACATGAAGGATATAGAAAAGAATGGGTTCCACATCCTTCAACCCTTTATAAAATATGTACTTAAAACTAAATGATTCAGTAAAAAAAGAACTTTTATGAGAGTTTGTATAAAAACCTAATTAAATTTGTATGTTTAATCTAATACACAATTTATTATATAAAAACTAAAGTATCCACTCGATTGATCGTTGTTCGATTAATCGAAGAATTGTTTGGTCATTATTTAATCGAATTATTAAAATAGCCAATTTCGACTAACAAAGAGCTCGAACAATGTGTGTCAATTCATTGAGCAACTTTTGTATGTAAAATTTGGGGTATAAAATAACAAATGCTTATGATCATTTGGGTTTCCGCTTATATTATCCGTTAAAATTTTATTAAAAAATTATGCAAAAATCTCACCATACAGTCTTGATCGGAGAACAAAATTTTCAATGGAAATTCAGTATCGATTTCAATTTGTGCTTCAGCCCATTCGCCGATTTGGCGGCGGTGTAAGCCTATCCATAATGAGATGCATACCAAACTAAACAAAAAGCAACTATCAGCTGATAAGTCGGTTGTCAACTCAAAGTTAAACATCTACAAAAACACGCAATATAGATATGTAAAAATTAATGTGGTTTTGAATGAATGAATGTGTGTATGTTTGTTTTTTTGAAGTCTATATAAAGGGAAATCTTTTAATCTTGGGGCCGAAAGGAGACGAGATGTAGGAAAATATTAAAAAAATTATAATTAACGTAGTAATTGAGATAGAGGTAGCGAAGCCGTAGTTTAGCCATTAGGTGCATAAAAATCAAAGCATAAACAGGGTGGGCAAATTTGGGTTTAGGAATTAAATTGGCTGTCAAATGATGAAATGTCAAGAATTGAGTTGTCAACCTTTAACACTTATTTAGTAAAAAAAATCGGAAATTTTAACTATTGTACGCCGCAGTCTTGAACAAAGAGTTTTAATTGGGAAAATTTACTATCAAAATGCTAAAAAGGCTCACTGTACTGTTGCTGACAATAGATCAAAAGAATACGCTCGTAGTGGCCGCAGTGATGCAAATATAAACGCTGTGCAGCAAAGTGTTGAGAATGAGTCTGCAACATAAACTCGTCGACGTTCGCAAAAACTGGGCATCACCTGAGAAACTATGCGCAACATTTTGCATAAAGATCTTAATCCTCACGCTTATACGTTCAACTCGTTCAAGAATTAAAGCCAGCGTCGAACGTTTGATAATTGGCTGTTTGAAAAACTGAACGAAAGCAACGCATTTTTGAACAAAAGAATATTTAGTGATGAGGCCCATTTTCAATTAGGCGGTTACGTAAACAAACAAAATTGTCGTATATGGGGCCCTCAAAATTCACAAATAGTCCTCGAACAAACCATTACATCCAAAGAAAGTGACCGTATAGTGCAGATTGTGATTAGGCGGTATCATCGGCCAGTATTTTTTAGAAAATGAGCAAGGAAACGCCGTCACTGTGAATTCTCTGCTCTACCAAACTATAATAACAATTTTTTTACTTCGCTTTTTGCTTCACGTGAATTTGTTTAATTTTTTTGTCCGAGATCCTTATAAAACAAAAAAGGACTATAATGTAAAAAATTTGATTATATTTCTAAAATTCGTTATTATTGCATTTTTTAAGTCATACTGCATTTAGATTACAACACAATATCAAATTATATTCCAATCTTTTATAAAAAATTCAATGTGTGTTTGTATGTATGTATGTATGTTTGTTTGTTTGTGCCTTATAGTCAGCTAAACGGCTTGATCAATTATCTTAAAATTTTTACGGTATCTTTTTGTATGTCTGGAAGGAACTATAGGCTATATAAATTTAAAAAAATTGCGATTTGGCGGTGCCAGGCCCATACAAAGTAAACATTTATTTGTCTATATCTTCAAAATTTTAGCAGTAAGAAGCTCTAAATTTAGTCTAAATAGCTACGTTGTCAATAGAAATCATCAGTCAAAAAGTGAGCCGAATTGGAAAAGTGGGCATGATACCTCCCATACGAACTATATATTAGTTTTTGTAAATCTTGAGAACGGTTAAATATAATGCTTCTGAATTTGCTTTGATTGATTTCATAGACAACGCAAATTATCAGTTAAAAAGTGAGCGGAATTGGATAAGTAGCGTACCATGCCTAATGTCATATAAACTTAATGTTGATTTTTGTATATCTTGTATAGCTTGGTTAAAGTACAAGTTTCTGAATTTGGTCCAAATGTGCGAAATCAATACAAATCATTAGGAAAAAAATGGGCAAGATTGTATAAATGGGCGTGGCACCTTTTATTCATACTAAATATAAAGTTTTTTATACGTGGAGAATAACAATTAAAGCATCGGGTAAAACCAATCCTTATACGTATCTTATACATATGTATATAAAAATGAAAATGTGATCATTTGAACACTATGTACAGCTAAGCAGCAGATTCTAAAGTGTCTTTCTGGAACGAGCTATAGGCTATTTATTTAGTCTATTTTGTTTAGATTGGAACTGGCAGTGAATAAAATGGGGATAAGCGATAAAGAATGATAATTAAAGTTGTAGTTAAGATAATAATTATATAGCGTTAGCAAAGCATGTCGGGTTTCAGCTAAAATATAATAATATTTTAAATTTTGTGATATTGAGATTTTACATATTCTGTACGAACATACACCATTACAATTTAGATTTGACTAATAAGATGTTGGTTTTAATATCGATTGTATCTGTAGTACAATACAGTATGACAATATTTAATTATACAGAATTCACTAATTATCCGATCTAATGCATCCATCCAGAATATGTGACGGACTGTTCAGAATAAATAAATAGTATGGATAATCAAAAGCAAAAAATTAAACTTAATTTCGTCGGTTTCGAGAGTCGCATAACGTTATATGTATGTACATATTACATTTATACTATTGATGGACAACTATCAGTGATGGTTGATTGGAAATGTCATTGAACGTATACGGCCCGGCTAGCGCTTATGCATTTTGTGTTATTTTTTTATTCGCACTATAATAAACAGGAAAACATATTGAGGAGCATTTAGCACGTGATGTCTTTATTTGATCTGACAAATTGTTGATGGAAAAAATTTTTTATTTGTTTATGTGACATCATCGCTATCAGTAAATAAAATGAGTCTTGATTGTTTTTCTGTGTCTAGAAATCGGATTATGATTTAAAGAATATACGGAAGATTCACCATATTAATGCTAAAGAAAGAAATCAGTGGAAATATTTTATTCAATTTTTTATTTTGAGGTGGCACCTGAACATTTTCTTTAGAACTATTTACAATTGAAAACTTTTTATATTCTTTCTTCTATACAAAGGTACAAAGGTAAAGATCTATTGCTTTACCACAAACCAAATCCAAAATACAATATAAAGTCAATTAAAGAAGATGAAAATATAAATTATGAAGCTGGATATATTCGTATATGTATAATAATCAATTTATTCCAATATGTAGACAAAAATATTCTTATAAGCTTATTTAAAAAAATTAACATTTACAATTATTATTTTTCCAAAATTTTCTTTAAATATATAAGATATTCATTTATGATGAATTGTTTACTAAAAAAAATAAACACAATTCCATGATAATTTTTAAATAAGTTCTAGTTTACAGTTTTATGTTGTATTTGTATTGCTGCAAGAGTCAACAATGGTCGGATCCATAAAAATTTGGTACAGTGATAAAATATTGTAATTTATTGATAATGTGATATCGTCTAAAAACTTGTGTGGCAGCTAGAGAGAATTACTTTAATCCAATTTAATTCATTAAGTTGATTTGTAACAAATAGTTTAGAATACCATCAGCACAAAGAGAGATCAAATTCTTTTTTGAAATATTAGGATACACTTCTTTGGTCATTATTTTGTCCAAAATCCTTATTTCACCAACTTCTCTGTTAATTATACAACCCAATTTTACTGTAAGAATTATATTTTCATTTTCTAGTGCTTTCAGAGGTTTTCACTAAAGTTTCTAAGGTTCATCGTTGTAGTAGAGGATAATTTTAGTCTCTCTCTATTTATATTTCAAACACTAACAAAAATTAAGTGCTTTGTTTGTGTTTTACATAAAGGGTCCGCCATCTAACATATTTTTCAACTAGTGCTTGTTTCGTGAATGGTAACACTTAGCTTATGTCTGATTTGACAAATAATTAGTTTTATCCTTCCGCTGAACGAATACGGTTGTGTATACGCTTGATCTACGCTGGGAAATATTGTGACATTACTTTGAAAATCATGGTAATGTTGCAGAATGTGTGCGAAAATTGCGTACGAATTTTGGAAGAAGAGAAACACCGTCAGCTCCGTATGTTCGTTATCTTGTCGAAAAAGTGAAAGAAACTGGCATCCTCATCGATAAACCAAAGCGTGGAAAGCCAAACAGCGCGTACACCCGAGAATATTGCAGGTACGGCAGAAAGTGTGTTAAGCGCCATTAACATCAATTCACCGTCGTTCTCAACAATTGAACATTTCGGAGACATCATTGAGACGAATTTTCCATAAAGACCTTGGTATGACGCCATACAAAGTCCAATTGGTTCAGGAGTTGAAGCCAACTGACCATCCAATGCTTTTTCGCTTCGCTAAGTGGACCGATCGACTTACAGAAGATGCCGATTTTGCCAAAAAAAATCATCTTTTCAGATGAAGCTCATTTTGATCTTGGCGGTATGTAAACAAGCAAAATTGTCGCATTTGGGGAGCAGAAAACCCATGGCCATTTTTCTTCGAAAATGAGCAAGGGGTGGCCGTTACAGTCAATGGCGATCGTTATCGGCCCATGTTGAACGAATTTTTGTTCACAAAAATTGAAGAGGAGGATATTAGCAACATTTTGTTTCAACAGCAACACACAGCCAAAGCTACACTCGATGTTTTGCGCCCTGTTTTTGAAGATCGTATTATCAGCCGCAGAGCTGATGTCGTTTGGCCACCTCGGAGCTGCGATTTGACACCGTTGGAATATTATTAGTGGGAGACAAATAAGAGACAATTGACGCTTTAAAGGACAATATTCGTGAAGCCATTGGTGAAATACAGCTGCGCACTATCGATAATGTGCTTAAAAATTGGACCGACCGTGTAGGCTACTACATGGACAGCCGAGGCAGCCATTCGAATGAAATTAGTTTCCATTATTAACCGGAAGGATTGTACTTTCAAATAAAAAAAGAAATTTGAGAAAATATTCACTAGTTTTTTTATAGCAATTTAAAAAAAAAAAAAAATTATTTGGCGGACGCTTTATAAACAGATAACTCACTCAACTTGTTTGTCGCACATCTTTTTATGCACGTCTTCTGGAAACACAATATAAGCTTCTGAATTTAGTCTAACTTACTTCGTGTCAATACAAATCATCAGGCTAAAAATTAGTGAGATTGGATAAGTGGTCGTGGCACCTTCCATTCATACTAAATATGGAATTTTTTATATATGAAGAACAACATAGTCAAAAGGCGGAAAAGATTAGATAAACGGGTAATAAACAAAGCACACCAAGTAAAAGCTCTCTATATACATACAACATATAAAACTTAATGTGGGTTTATGTGAAAAGAACTATGTGGAAAGAACTATAGTCTACTTTAAATGTTGGGATTTGAACCGGAAAGAATAAAATGGGGCGAAACGGTAAAAAATTATAACTAAGATATCAGCTACAATAATAATTAATATAGTGGTAGCGAAGCACGCCGGGTTTTAAAACTTCTTAAAAAATCGTTAAAAAAACATTGGGAAGTACATTCATTGTAAGTATATGCAAATAATTATTTAAAATTATAAAACAAATGATTAGAGAAACAGTTTCTCAGAGACTCGTACTCTGTAAAAGTTTAAGTTTTAATGTTCTATCAAATGTCTGTTTTAATTTAAAAATTTTATATGTGGTTTTACCGCTTTTAACATAACTTAAAAGTTGTGTTTTTTATGTCTGAGTATTTTTTTATTATATCCAAAACTTGTCGCCTTGTAATAAAATAAATTAATATTCAAAAATACAAAACTGATAATCCTATTTTAGGTAATTAATGAAATAGTATTATATCTAAATGTTTAGTATTGGTATGAAGATTGGAATGACGTTACTTATACATATATGATAAACTGAACTACAAAAACAAAATAATGAATGTTTAAACATATGTAAAATATATAAATAAATATGGGCACTGCACAGTGAAGAGGATTGTACCATTTGCGGAATCAATTAAACCGCAGGGCTTAGGTATAAGATATAGGAATCATTGTTGTTGTTTTAGTATTATGAATCAATCAAAACATTTTGCGTATTGTTTGAAAAATATTAAATAACATTTATTAATTTATTAAACTCATTAAGATAATGTAAATAATTATAAATATATCAAAGGTTACACATTGCCATTTTTAGTATACATATATTGCTTTATATCTATTCGTTAACTCTTTGTTTTTTTGTGTTACTTTTCTGAAAAATTTAACACAAGGAAAGAGTGCTGTGTTTATCTCTAAGTATGTTGCCTTCGAAAATGTTTAATATTTCTAATTTTTGACGACGTTTCATGGCAAAAAAAAAAAAACGATGTACAACATTTTTGGTTAGAAAAGAAAACACCGTAAGTCTTACAAGATATCGTGACCATCAGGTCTGTATTTATTAAAAAGAAGTTAAAGACATATTATAAAATGCATTTCCTTGCGTTATATCTGGTGTTTTTTTAGAAGTTCATAAATTTGAGTTGGCAACACTGCTGTATTTGATAACCGAATTAACAGCTGATAGTTGCTTTTTGTTTAGTTCGCTTTGACATTTCATTATGGATAGATTTACACCACAGCAACGCATTCAATTTATTGAAAGTCAAAATCAAATTATTGAAAGTCAAAAATGGATCTATTCGTCAAACTTCAAAATCAAAATATTGTTCTCCGATGAATGGGTTGAATGGGTACTTAAAAAAGAAGAATTGTCACATTCGGAGTGAGGGTAATCTACAAGTTTTTGTCGAAAGACCATTACAACCACAGAAAATTACTGTTCGGTATACTTTATGGGCCGTCGGAGTCATTGCTCCATATGTATTCAAAAACGATGATGGTCCTTAGGTTTAAGTTCAACGTGCTCGCTCCATCGAAACTTAGCGTCAGTAGCTATACCGAGGTAGTTAGGGCTAGTCGCATACGGTATTGGCACACTATCTATAAATATTGGTGAGCATAATAATGTTTTATTTGTGAAATGAGTATGATACGACTTTGACGTGTTCAGTTAAATTTGCCATTTTTGTGTCCATTCAAAGATTGTTGGAGGTTTCGCCTTGCAACTTCTGTGTCTGCTACTAAAAGAATTACCGTATCATGTATCATCTACGAACGTAGCTATGATTTCTATAGCAAATGATTTGAATTTTTTTTAAATAATTTGGCTTTTACTCGATTACATATACTCGTACATACATATGTATGTATGTACATATATATTTTTTTGATTAGGTTGACATTTATCCTCGATATATGTTGAATCTATACGTAGTCCAAAAGCTGTTTTAAACTCTTTCTGAATTCTTTCTTTATTATCCTCTACCCATCTATCTTCCGAGGATGGGCCCTCTCCTCAGAAATGAGGATCTTGATCACTCAGTTGGGATGCCACTCTCCTCTTGCAGACATATGGTCCTGCGGTACATGTTGAGCAGGGCACAGCTACGGTGGGATGATGAACCCACGTGCTCTCTATCGAGGCGAATCTGACCCCTATATGATTGGGCCAGCTCAGAGTCTATTATAGAGATGCCGTGGCTTAGGCTGCGAACTCTTGTGGCTGTGATTACTGGGCACTGGGTGACTGGTGCGCGCGCTAGGAGATTAGATCTGCCGTTCAATGTCCGTTTTTGAATGCCTTGTCGGATCTGACTAATGCGAATATCGACAGGATCTCTTCTTTTGTGTATGCGTCTGGTTGGTTCGGATCGGACCGGGACGCGGACAGGTAGGTTTTTCATTTTCTAGATTACTAATGCGTATCACAATGGGATCAATATTGAACCCAGGCGGGCTGGACGTTGTCTGGCTATCCGTCTTAACTAACTAACTACTAGGGAGATCCACCGGTTTTAACCGTTTTTTTTGGTTTTGGCGAATATGGTTTTTTCAAAATCTTCATTTTTCGTATACCAAATAAACCGATTAACTTAACACGAATAACCGGTTAATTTAAATAAATATAATTTTTATACGTTTGTATATTTTTTATAGAAAATATGCTCATCTTTTAACGATTTGTAAAAATTTAATTATTTTTGTATATATGACAACATTGAACGTCTCACAAAGAACGTGAAAACCAAGGTAGATCGAAAAAGATATGCACCAGTCGCTACTAATGTTGTGAGGTGAGGTGAGGTGGGTTCTTACCTAACATACCACAGTAACACACTACTAAATACGTGGTGCATAAATTTACATACAATGCTGTTCTAAATCTAAGCAAATTTTCTTATCGATGCAATTAAGGACTCGTATATTACTAATAGATTTATTCAAAGTAAAACATTTAATTTTTATTATATTAGGCACCTAACCATTATAACAAACCTTTAATTTCATTCTCTAACAAGTAATACAATAAAAACGAAATTAGCTCCTTGAGTAGCTGTTCGAAAATTAAGCACTTTTTTGTGTAATAAACTTTGTTTTTTATGGCCTCCGCACACTGTTTTGGCATAGTTTTTATGATATTTGTTAGAATTGCCACTTTAATTTTAAGCTCTCCATCAGCTTCTGCTTATTTTTAAAACAACGTAGTCGAGCTCTGCGCTTCAAGAATTAGGAATAATTTTATTTAAATGAAAGAACCGGTTAACCGGTTATTTGAAACTACCCATGAATGCTATTCAAAAGATATGTATGGATTAAAAGGTCTATTTCTCTTTTTTCCAAATCCGCTGAGAAACTTTAAATTATGTTATATTCAAATAAGTTATAAGCTCATAGGTTCATTAAGGTACGGTTTTTTATCCGTATCTCAATATTTGGAAGTGTTTGAAAAATTTCAAAAAAAGTTTTTTGTTGTACTCTTCAGAAAAATAGTGTCACATTCCATGTGTTGATTTATCGCACCATGTTATTTACTTGTATAAAGAAAACGCAAACAAAAATTGTATTAAAGTACATCAGAAATGTCAAAAAATGTTTTCTGGTGGGCAGCCGTGGGCAGAACGAAATAACGCTGTAAACTTTAGACTAAATAACCCATATAAAAATTCGCTTGCTAGCCCTTGCCGGTAAAAGATCCATGATCCATGACCTAGCCCGCAAATGCAACTCTCTTCAACTTCTTTGAAATCATAGTTACACATTTCAAATGAGACGAAACAAATGATCGACATCTATCAAAGCGATCGAAAAACAAAAATCGATTTTCATATAACATTCATGGAACTTGCAGTGAACTTGCAGTGAACTTGCAGTGAACTTGCAGTGAACCAATAAAGTAAATATACACCTTTTGTTTGTTATTGACAAACAAACTCTTGTCAAAGCAGGGATCTAACCGCTGCTTCCAATATCGAATAATCCATCGTACGAAAATAATTTTCTATAAATACCAAGTCTCCTAATTATATCTTGTAAACCAGCGGTTATTTCGAATCTGGAAATACTATCATCATTCTATTCTGTCATAAAATTCAGTATATTATCTCCACTGAACTAAATGAATCGATTTACGCTTGAGCAACGTTGGGATTTATTGGAAAATTATAATCATTTAAAATAATCTTTTCGGATGAAGCTCTTTTTCATCTTGATGGGTACGTTAATAAGCAAACGCTCAGAAAATCCAAACGTGGTTTTACAGAAGCCAATGCAGCCATTACGAGAGACTGTTTGGTGCGGCTTATGAAGCGGAAGCATCATCGGCCCATATTTGCTTGATAATGAGGACTGCGCAACAATTACAGTGAATGGAGACACCTATCGCACCACGATAACCGATTTTTTTGTGCCCGCCAATTGAGCATTTGAAGACCAATATTCGTGATGCCAAACACTGGAAAAAGTTCTAGAAAATTGGTCCGATCGAATGGGGTACTGTGAGGCCAGCCGCGGCAGCCATATGAATGAAATAATATTTTATTTCTAACCAGAACAATTGTACTTCACAACAACAAAATAATTTTGGCTAAATTTCATACTGTTTTTGTTTTATTACATTTTAAAATTTCAACTTTAAAATGGCCCACCCGATAGTATTTGAATCGTGTTTGCATTGTTATTGTGAGTTAATGCATCAATTTTTAGAAAAATCTTAACGTATCTTGAAGTTATAGCTCGTTAGTTAGTAAAACGAAAGAAAAAGAATACTATCAACATGAGTAGGAATTTATACTTTTATAACTTAAAAATTTTGTACTTAATACAGGGTGTCCACCGGGAAGGTATACTACTTTGTTTTGCCGTCATTTTGGTAAACATTAGTCTTGACAGTTCATATTTGGCAGTCGTGAAGTAGACACGTGGCAAATTTATTATGGGAAAACATTTAGTAAACCAACGTGTTTTAATCATTAAAACATTTTATCAAAATCAATCATCGATTTTAATGAAAAAATCATATGAGTGACGAGGCACATTTTCATTTGAATGGTTATGTGAATAAACAGAATAGTCGGTTCTGGGCAATGGAAAACCCTCATATTATTCATCAATCACCTTTGCATCCATTAAAAGTGATAGTCTGGTGTGCTATTTGGTCAGGAGGTCAGCTACTGCGAGACCTCTTTGTACAACAAATTATTTGAAGGAAGGTGATGTTGATTGGCCTCCACGGTCGTCTGTTTTGAGTGCTCCGGACTTCTTTTCGTGGAGATATCTGAAAAGCAAGGTTTATGCAAACAAACCAGAAACACTGGAGCAACTCAAACAAAATATTCGTGATGAAATTTTTTAAATACCGCGTGAAATGTGTGCGAATGTAACGAAAAATGTGCTCAAAAGGGTTCGCATTTGTGAAGCTAACACAGGCGGGCATTTATCAGATATTGTATTCCATATATAATTACCGACATTAAATAAAATATTTATCAATATAAGATCCATTCTCTTTCATATAATCAAAAATTATAAACAAACAAAGTAGTATACCATCCCGGCGGACACCCTGTAGAATATAAATTAACTATTATTTATTGTAATTTATTTTTGTTTATCTGAATACAAAGACGAGTATGACTTTTTGTTTTCTTTATGTGTTAAGATCATACTTAACTTATCCTAAATATTTAATAATAATTCATTGTGTTTTCACTTAAATATAAATAAAACATAAATTTTCCACAATTTTTCGTAGAAAATCTTAAACAAAATGCGACGCAATTGGGTTTGGTAGAGAATACAAATTTTCGGCGTCGAAATGCGAGGTTTTTAGTTAATTTTTTCGTACAATTGCAAGTTATTCCATATACGCTAACTATCAACAAATATTAATTTAACTCCAAATTTAGTATCCCACTTTCATTAGACAATTTAGTTTATATTTTGATAAGAATAGACTGATTTTATGTTACGTGTCTTACAAAACATGGAATAAATTTATGAATTTTAATAATTTTTTGTTTTGAATTTGAAGATATTTCCTGTCACATATTTTTTTAATAGTATCAACACTTCAACTTTACTGGTATACTATCTTTAAGATACTTTTGAATTTACGTGCAGTTTCGCAAAACATCGTAACAATTTAGTATTTTTTATTTATCGAAACAACATCTTGGTTTCATGACAACAGATATTTTGATATGATCTTTACAACTTCCTGAAATAGATTTTTAACAACATCATTCGCAATATGAAAAAACTAATTACAACTTTGAAAAAAAAATTTAATTAAATTTGTATTCATTTGAATATTTTTTTTTTGTTTGGAACAAAAATTAAATTCTTTTAATGGTTATTTTTCTTGTGTTTTATTTTCTTTGATTTTATTTTTACCTGTCTTTTTTCTCTGTATGTACATAGGTACATATATATATACACTAGCCATCAAAAGTCTACGGTCCTCACTCAATAGCTTTAGTGCCAAAAAAAAAAAAAATCCATAAACTTATAAAAAATCACACAATTTTTAATATGAACTATTCCTTACAGTGCGGTGAACGTTGACAACGCAATCTTTACCATATATGTATGTATGTTTACTCGAAATAATTTAGCGATACTTTAAATAAAAAAACTTTGTATTTCAAAGAATCAGTGTCAATAAACAGTCTTGTGTAAACCTTAAATTAGTACCGGGTTGGATAGCTGCGATACCTAAGATTCTATCTGATCCTGTTTTACATGGAATTTACCAAGTTCGAAGTCTCATCAGCTGAGATCTTCTTTCCATCTTCTTTAATTACATCCTTTAGCATTGATTCACCATACTTAACAGCTGGCAAAAGTTTTCTATATAATTTCCTATTTTCTTTATACAATCTGACTATGGCGCCATGTTAACGTATTTATTTGCGAATGCTATTCAACTATCCCTCGATTTGCACGATAGATATGTTCTGGAAAAAGTCGTGCAAAACGAGGATAGAAATTATTTATATAAAAAATCGTGTAAATTGAAAAATTACTAAAATTGTTCAAAGTATGGTTTTTTCCAAAATGTTTTTATTTCGTACAAAACTAGTGAGTTTTTATCCAGGACTTTTTATTGGTCGTCCAGTAATCTCCAAAGGCATTGAAACAGAAAAAAACTGTTATTCGATCTTTTGAAGTATTATACTCTCTTGCAGTTTTAATAGATTTTGCGACAAACGTTCTATCTTGCATCTTCTTTCAATATACACTAGGCTGCATAAATATGCGTACAGACTCTTTAGTATATTTTAATGCCTGATTGTAGTGCTAAGGAGTAACGGTATTTATTTGAATTGATTCTATTTTACAAATAAACTTGTGGAAATTATGTTGGGTATTTCTCTCTTGCATTCGGATAGTCTGGCAATGATTATCAACCTTAAAACAATGGTATGGCAATGTGCATAGAAAAGACTATGGTGAAATTATTTATAAGTTGGTGTTTAAGAACCAGCTGGTTATTTTTTTGATTGCCCTATCGCTGTCAACAGTTTTGTTTTTATTCATGTTTTTGTTTATATTTATGTTTTGTTATTAAAAACAGATACATAACTGTTGTGAAAATTTTTAAATTTTTATGAAAATTTGTGCATATGTGTGCTTTTTCTATATCCATAGCATGAATTTTGTACTAAATCTAAATAATTCCACCTATTTTTGTCTGTAATTCGCTGTCGTTAAACAAAACACACATTTGTGCATATTTTATCACATTTGTACATATTTTTAAGAGAATCATCGCCAAATTGAAGCGTATGTCCCTTTCGATGTGGTAGACGAGTAGTAATCATTATTTGAAATATTTTTTTTTGTTATTATTTATCTTTTTATGTTTTTTTTTTGTATGGTTTTTGTGTTTTTCTTTTTACTTTTCACTTTTGACAGCTGATTTTTTATTTCACCACGGCCACTTTTTGACATAGCCAGACGCAAAAATGGCCTGTTGTAATTTCATCTTTATAATTTCACCATGGGATAGACAATGTAGTCTAAAGGTAAAATTTTGCTTCTTTTATTCTTTGTAGGCTTATCATTTAAAACCATTGCTGTATTTTCAGCACGAATATCAACAACTACATAACTTGAATATTCATATTCACTATCGCTTCTACAATCGGATATTTCTTTATCAGAATTCACTGCATCCAAGGAGTCAATTATTTGTCCATCTGAAAAATTTGCAAATTTTTCTTTTTATTGCATGAAACTGCTTCCTTTCGCTATAATTTATTAATGTAGTACTAACAAATGAAAAATATGCATATACAAAAATTTTTACCATAAATGGTTAAGCGTGCCCTGTGGCCTCCATTAAGTTTTTAGTTGCATATCGTTTTTATCCGTAACTCAACATTTGGAGGTGTTTTGAAAATTTCTAAGTTCGAATCTTGTTGTACTCGATAGCACCCATAAAAAATTGGTATTACTTTGCAGGTATTTCGACGCTATAGTTTTCTTCGTGTACGCTTTTTAAAGAAATTTGTAAAGTTTTAATAGAATTTAAAAAAAAGTATTAAATGTTTAAATTCATTGTATTTTAAATGACCGAAATAAAGTCTAAATTGGAGAAAATACGGTTAAACGTTTTTTTTTTAATTTTCGTGCAAATATGATAGAGGTAATTTTTAAATACCACCTTGATCAAAAAGTTCCCGGAATTTATTCAGAAAATTAAAAATACAAGTTTATTCATCTAAATCCATATTGTCCTTTACAACAAACTTATGCCAGTGCTTGATCCAATCCTCGAAGCATTATATTATTTCATTATTTTCTCTCGACGGCTGAAACTCGTTCCCCATAATGGTTTTTTAACTCAATTGAACAGAAAGAAGTCACAAGGATCCAAATCAGGTGGCTGTTGGATGGTATTTGTTGTATTTTTCGTCAAAAAATTTCAAATACTGATAGCACTGTGCAACGGTGCGTTATCATGGTGCAAAATCTACGAGTTTTCTACCCAAAATTCTGGTCTCTTTCGGCGAATTGCTTCACGCAAACGCTTCATAACACCCAAATAATACCTTTTGTTTACTCTCTGGCCTTCTGGTATGTTACACTACACCGTTGTAAACCATGAAAACCGTGAGCATTGCATTCTTTTTTTACTGAAGAAGACGTGGTTTTTTTGGTCTCGGCTTATTTGGTGAACACCACTCACTTGCCTGATGTCTGGATTATGTTTCATATTCAAAAACCCACATCTCGTCTGCAGTAATGATCATTTTGATGAATGTGGGATAAAATTCAGCCTCGCAAATCATGTCTTTTGCGACTCAACACGGTCTCCAAATCATTAACTAAAATGTCTTGGACGGATCCATAGGCTATCTCTTTGATGGTTAATTTGCGGTTATTGACCAACATTTATTTTACTTTATTTTTTCGATGTCATGGTCTGTCACTGCGTTCATCATCTTCGATTGACTCACGACCACTTTTGAGCCGCTCGTGCCATTGGTAAACGACCGTTTAATTTGGGGAATCGTTGATGAAACACCTTTTTTAACATGTCCAACGTTCGCACACCATTAAATTCGTTTTTTACGCAAAATTTAATACAAGTTCGTTGTTGCAAATTTAAATCCGTTTCTAAAATTGGGAATATAAACAACAGATATACCAACTTATTAACAAAAAAAAAGTCAAATCGAAACGATGGGACCGCCACACGGGGGTTATTCCGGAAACTTTTTGACGAAGGTGGTATCTCGTTTAATACGAAAGCCAAAAATATTGTGTAAAAGTGAAATCGTGTAAAAAAGTACTGTGCAAATCGAGGAATAGGTGGACGTATTATTTGGTTAACTAACGAAATGATCGACATCTTGCGGCCCACACACTCTTCTTGCTGTGGACACGCTAATAGTCTTTTTAAACTTTTCTTTAACATCTTTCAATATTTGGAGCGCAATTGTTTTGGATTTTGCATTAGAAAGAAAACTACACTTCGAGATTTTCTGTCAATTAGTTCGCTCGGAAGACCACACCTTAGCTTGGAAGTTATAATTTCAGTTTTTCCGAATTTTTTTATAACTATTCTTATCGGCTTCCACACTCTAACAACAATTCTTACTGTTTGGCGATAATTTTGATCGTCTTTCCAAAATTTTATTATTATTTTTCTTTTCGTCTACATTTATTTATTTTCTCCTTTGGCTCGTTGCTTAAAACTTGTACAAGTTTGTAATAAATGTAGAGAATTGCATTTGTAAATTTGTCTTCTGTCACAATAAAATTCAAAGAATGCTTAAGGACTACACTTCTATTGTTTGCTAACAGATATAAAATAATGAGTGTGGACTTTTGATTCTTTTTGACTCGAAATACTAGGTTTTTTTATTAAAAGTACCGTTAAATTATCTGGAGTAAATCTATATGAAAAAAATTGCTTCGTCAACATTCACTGTACTGTAAAGGGCCTTCAATTTTAAAAAATTTGTTTTCTTTTTTGAAAATTTATTAATTATGTACATTTTTTGCACGAAAGCTGTGAATTGAGTGAGTAGCGTAGACTTTTGACGCCTAGTCTATATATACGTGTATATATTTTTTGATCAATTTAGAAATAATTATATTCTTAATTTGCTTAAATATTATTTTCTTCAAAAGATGTATTATATATATTAAAAAAAAAAATAAACTAAAATGCATCCGTAAACATATTTTTTGTTTAGAAGAAAAAAAAAATGCATTTAACATATTGAAGAAACACATTTTTTCTCCCAAAAGTTTTCATACCTTTCCGTTCATAGCGGGCGAATATCGTATTTAAAATGACAGTGAAATTAAAACGAGTGCAACAACAATTTTTGAATTCTCTAATTTTTGTTTTTACTTTTGTATTTTTTCTATTATTTTTTAAATCCAATACAAATATAAGGCGCACACACGTTAACAGCTGTTTATTATTATCATTGTATTTTTTTATTTATTTATTTAATTTAGTAACTTTTTTCCGTTTTTTATTTTGTTGTTGAATATTTTCATTTTCGTATACGTTAACAGAAATTTAAGATGTGCGAGTGAGTGAATTAGTGAATGACTGGCTGAGTGAATATGTTTAGAAGCGATATAATTATTAACACCCACAGGTTTTTAAACACTTGCTGATTTTAGTTGTAGTTGTTGTTGCATTAGTTGAATTTGTAATTATTATTTTTTTATTTCTTGTTTTTATTATTTTTTCTGGTTTTGAATGAAAAGAAAATTGCAAATAAAAAAAATTGTTTTTTTTTGTTATTTTTTTATTTTCGCAAAAAATTTTGTTGCACAAAATTGTTTTCACTTTCCTTTGATTTATTACTCTCACACGACATATACATATCCATGTATGTATACCTTTTAATTATTTTATTTAATTCTTGTGATTATAATCATAAAAAAATAAATACATTTTTGCACATTTATTTGCTTCTAATTGTATTCCGAGCGTTATTTTTCGATTGCCGCAAAACCCGTTCATTGCATTTGATAGTCGGATACAAACTGAATTTTTTGAGAAACCGAAATTCTTATTTACGTAAGAAAAAGGCAAATTTCCATCCATCCATCTAACCAACAACAACAATAAAAAAAGCAAACCAAAAACAGTCAGCCTTACTACCAGCCATCTAACCAACCAGCCAACAATCCATCGATTCAACAGCTACAACATTTGTCCCCACTCACAAACTACAACTGACTGCAGCTACTCAGTCATCCAGTGAACAAGCCAGCCAGTCATTTAGTCAGCCAACACTCAGTGCTACATACATAGAGCGAGCAACTGAAACATACAACAACAACGACAATTACAATAGTAACAGAAATGCAATTATTGCTGCTGTCTTGTTGTTGTTGTTCAATTGCCGGTTTAAGCTGAATGGCTGAGACTGTGACCAAGATAGTTTAGTTGTAAATATGTGTGTGGATCTGTGTATTCGTGTTAATACATTTTGAATGCACATCGTAAACACAGGCGCATACAAACGTTATGCACATTTTCAAAGCATGCAACAGTTGTAACGACATCAACATTATCTGGCAACATTTGTAGGCAATTGTTGTTGCGTCCTCTTGCATGCTTTTTACATGCAACAAACGTTAATAATACTATGGCAGGAAATTTACTTCCGGCAACGATGCATTCATTGTTTTCGATTAAATTGTATTATGGTGTTGCATCAACATATTGATAGAAAGCACGTGTCTTTTTGTTTAGGAACACGCTGCATTCATCAACAAATTGCTTGTTCTTTTTATCGTATTCGTATTGGTGTGAGTTTCTATCAATAGTGAATGGTTTTGTGTACTTATAAGTGGGAGAATTAATTTTAATTATTCAATAAAAACACACGGGGAATTAATTATACGATAAGTTATATTAGGTTAGCGCAAAAGTTTTTCCTTTTTTCTAATTTTTTTATCTTCTTTCTATTATCTTATATATAAAATGAATGAAATTGAATGAATGTATGTTTGTTTGAAGTTTATAGGCAGCTAAACAGGTGAACAGATTTTTTTGAAATTTTAACAGTACCTCTATGTATGTCTGGAAGAAATTATTGGCTATAGAAATTTCAAAAATTTCAACTTGAGTGTCACTCCCATACAAAGTTAGCATTTATTTTTCTATATCTTTAAAATGGTATCAGTAAGAGATCCTAAATTTAATCCAAATACAATATATAATAAATTTAATCAATACAAATTATCAGTCAATAAGTGGGCAGAATCGTACCTCTCATATGCACATGGTACCTCAATACAAAGTAATTATTGATTTGGGTCGATCTTGAGAAGGCTAAAGATACAGTTTCATACTAAATATGAAGTTTTTTCCTAACTGTAGATTTATGGTTATAACTTCGGAAATCAGGCTCAAACGTATTCTGGCGCGAAAGTGGTGCACTCCACCCAGAGACCAAAAGAGGTTTTTTTTTCGAACAGTCCCACCCTCCCTCACTCGACCGCGGAGGGCTCGTCTCTATGTCGTAGATACACGTAAACACTACAATCCGAACTGTAGCGGATACAATTTATGGCAACCAGAACTCAAATCAGCTACAGAACTGAATCACAAGCTGAAACATAAAAACAATTGATATACAAACATACCTAAAGTTTACAAAAATATACATGCATCAATTAAGAAAATAGATAATTATAAAATTTACAAATTAAATGTCAGAAAGCAAACTACGTTTAATGTTACCAACATCACAGTTAAAATCAACAAACTTATAATGCAAATTGTAATCATTGTACAGTCTACAAAAATGAAACGAATTTGCATAATTTGTCCTGTAGAAATCCAACAGGGATGGTAAAATTGAGGGTTAGAAGTAAAAAACCAGAATCAATATCACCCGCAACAAGTTCTGCAAGACCACGTTTGGGTTTTCTGAGCCACAAATACGGCAATTTTGCTCATAGACGTATCCACCAAGATGAAAATGAGCTTTATCCGAAAAGATGATTTTAAATGACAATATATTTCCAATAAATCCCAACATTGCTCAACGTAAATCAATTCATATCGTACTGAATTTTGTGACTGAATAGAATGACATAACCGCTGGTTCAAATATAAACTGATAATGGCCCACCCTATAGTTTTAAGACAATGGGGCTGATATATAAATTATGTTTCAAAATATAGCTGACGTGTATCAGGACTTTTATTTATAAAATAATTTAAAGTATTGAAATTTGAAACAAAATGAGTTTTTCTTACTTCTTGAATATTTTTACAAATAATGCTAAAAAAATTATAAAAAAATTTTGAAATCAATAAATGATTTGTTATTCAGTCAGATAAGGTAATTTTTAACCTTCATAGGATCTTCGGGTCTATTTTGACCAAATTTTAGAGCAAAGATATTTTTTTTCTTAAAATAAGTGGTTTACATACATACATAATGTATGTATGTATGCTTTTATTTTTTTCTGTATCAAATCTGAACAGAAATATTAGGTTTTTGTAAAAATACATGTGCAAACAAATGATTTTGAAATTTTTTTACACTTAAGGCTTTCGAGTTAAATTTGCCCCAAAGTAAAATTCTTTAACATTATTCTCAACAGCACAATTTTACAATAATACGAGAATAATAATATTTAGTAAAAGGAAAAGGATAAGATGCGACAGTCGATTGGCGCTGATGGCATTTAGAAGAAAATGCTCATTCCAGCTAAATATGGTATACAATTTTGAATGCTTTGGGATTCGGCTAATAAAAAGTAAAGACGTAGGAACTATACCTGAAAGAAACCAAAATATGCCTGTAGTTCTCGATTTGGCAGTTGGTCTGAAAAGTCTGTTGTAACTACAGACAATTTTTTTTAAATCATATCAATTGGGGCAAAAATCATTACAAAATCAGGTTTATTTAGTATGAAATGCACGTAAAAATAAGACTGGACTATCACGACAGATATTAGCAATAAAAAGACAGGCCAGTATTCTCATCAAATATTAGATTACAATAAATGTTCAAAATGGGTTTCATATTCAAGAAACAAAACTCATGCAGTTTCTGTATTTTTGTAGACTTAAAAATTTTCATGGGTGATATTTTACAACCTTTTTTTAATTTTCGATTAAAACAGTATTATTAGCCCTCAACTACAGATGTCAAATTATAGAAATGTTATGGAAAAAAATTTCTGACCTTGGAGAATCACTATATTTTTTTGATGAGCTGTAGTCGCCTAACTTCAAAAATCATCAGCAATTCAGAATCTATGGATAATTTTTTTTTAGATTTTTTTTAATGTGAGATTTTTGAAGTGGCTGCTTCATACTTTTTATGATAACTTTGAAATGACTTATTCGATTTCTTTCCGTCATATGTGAAAAAATCCCAAATTATACCAGCTTTCAGTCATTCTAATATCATTTTTAATACATATGACCAATATTTTTAGAGATCTTGAAAAACAAATTAAAAAATTTTTTTTTTTTTAAATTATGAAATTTTTTATTTTTAAAAATTCACAAAAAATAGAAAGCAGCAAATATTTACCAGTTGAATTTTGTACCTTAAAAGAATCCAGACCTGAGAGAGCCCCATAAATCCATACCTAAAACCAGAAACTCATTTCATAAGTTCCTCCTGACGAAGTTGATCAACTTCGACAGTGACGCATCCCTAAGACACAGTCACAGAGAAGGTGTTGTACTGATTCCTCTTCTTCTTCATCCTGACAGCTCCTGCAGAAGCCACAACCAGGCTGCCCCATACACTTTAACATGCGTTCTATCATACAGTTGCTGGAAGTTAAAAATATACACAGTAAACAGTTCAACACTTATATATATAAAAAATATGTGGTAGCTGTGAAATTTGTTCTTAGTTAATATTTTACTACTTAAACGAGATTTTTCCTTTTTTCCTTTCTTTTTAAGATGGTCTGGCCTGGTAATTGAACCGACGACGTTCTGGTTGGTAGGCGGGTGTCTTACCTACCATACCACAGCGGCACTCACAG
>JAKWBJ010000527.1:0-57500 GCA_023159175.1 Wohlfahrtia magnifica
TTTTGGAGAGGCTACTGCAGCGCAGACTGGCGGAATCCGTCGAATTGGCTATCGGAGAGGCAGTACGGTTTTCGACCTCAGAGGTCGACTGTGGGTGCTATAGCAGATGTGGTGGAGTCTGTCGAGCATGCACAACGGAGACACTACTATCCAAAGCGTATAACGGTCTTAGCGACCTTGGATGTACGGAATGCTTTCAACAGCCTACAGTGGAGGGACATTTTGAGGGCACTACGGGAGAGATTTCATACCCCCGAATACCTGATGAGGATGCTCCGAAGTTACCTCAGTGAGAGGGAGCTTATTTATGATACACCTGAGGGGCGGAGGGTGATAAGTGTCACGTCTGGTGCAGCCCAGGGATCTATCTTGGGGCCGAGCCTCTGGAATATAAGTTATGACGAGGTTTTGAGAGTGGATATGCCGGAGGACACTCATCTCGTGGGATACGCGGACGATGTGGTGGCGGTTATTTCGGCTAGGGATACCGAGGATGCTAGAAGGAAGCTGAATCAAGTTATGATAAGGACTAGGACATGGCTTGAGGATCACGGTCTGCAGCTTGCCGGTGAGAAAACGGAGGTCATTCTGATGACACGGGCTCACATGCCGCTTGAAATTGACATGCAAGTGGGCGATTTGGTTACGCAGAAGGTGGTAAAGTATCTGGGAGTGAGGCTCGACTCCAGACTCACTTATTGGGCTCAGATACACATTTGGCTGCAAAGGCTGCAAAGGTGACGGGCATGCTGAGTAGGCTGATGGCGAATATTGGTGGGCCGACTCAGGGCAAAACAAGGCTGATTATGGCTACCACGGACTCCATATTATTGTACGGTAGCGAGATTTGGGGAGATGCGCTGAGGTCAAAGACAAAGCGCAAGGTCTTGGAAGCAGTGAGGCGTACGGCGGCACTCAGGATGGCTTCGGCCTATCGTACGGTCTCAGGGGCGGCAATCTTTGTGATAAGTGGAGTGATACCCATCGATTAGCTGGCTTTGGAGCGCAAGAGGGCATGGGATGCGAGGAGAGAAAACCTCAGCATTGGGGCCGCGGAAATTGAGATCCCAGACCATGCAACGTTGGCAGGAGAGATGGTGCTCTGAGACAACGGGCAGATTGACAGCGAGACTAATTCCCAACATAGAAAGATGGATTCGAAGGAACTTTTGGCGAGGTTGACTACTTTATGACCCAGCTCTTTTCGGGCCACGGATACTTCCGGGGCTATCTGCATCGCATGGGGAAGGTAGAAGCTCCAAATTGCATTTATTGCGAGGCGGAGAATGATGACGCTGAGCACACATTCTTTGACTGCGTGAGATGGCAGGCTGAAAGGGACAATTTGAGGCGGCAGATTGGTTAGATTGGTCCCGATCTGGTGGACAAAATGCTAGAGAACGAGAACGGATGGAACGCAGTAAAGGTGTATACAGGATGTGTATTGCGAAATAAGAAGGAAGATCTCGACAGATGGCAGGAGATGAGACTCGCGGGCCAACGGGATGATCCTGGCTTTGAATATGGCGGACCCAGACGTGGGTAAGTGGGAAATGGTCCTCATGAGGACGTCGTTCTGGGCCTTCCTGAAGTAATGCGGAGAGCGGTTCCGGGAAGGGAGTCTCCCCAGAAGAGGAGGAGGGATTGTTTTAGTGGAAACACCACTGAGCGCAGTCGACGACGGTCACTGTAAGTGCGAAGGCATTTTTAACCCTACCTCATACGCCAAAAAAAAAAAATAAAAAATATAATAATAATAATAATAATAATAATAATAATAATAATAATAATAATAATAATAATAATAATAATAATAATAATAATAATAATAATAATAATAATAATAATAATAATAATAATAATAATAATAATAATAATAATAATAATAATAATAATAATAATAATAATAATAATAATAATAATAATAATAATAATAATAATAATAATAATAATAATAATAATAATAATAATAATAATAATAATAATAATAATAATAATAATAATAATAATAATAATAATAATAATAATAATAATAATAATAATAATAATAATAATAATAATAATAATAATAATAATAATAATAATAATAATAATAATAATAATAATAATAATAATAATAATAATAATAATAATAATAATAATAATAATAATAATAATAATAATAATAATAATAATAATAATAATAATAATAATAATAATAATAATAATAATAATAATAATAATAATAATAATAATAATAATAATAATAATAATAATAATAATAATAATAATAATAATAATAATAATAATAATAATAATAATAATAATAATAATAATAATAATAATAATAATAATAATAATAATAATAATAATAATAATAATAATAATAATAATAATAATAATAATAATAATAATAATAATAATAATAATAATAATAATAATAATAATAATAATAATAATAATAATAATAATAATAATAATAATAATAATAATAATAATAATAATAATAATAATAATAATAATAATAATAATAATAATAATAATAATAATAATAATAATAATAATAATAATAATATAATAATAATAATAATAATAATAATAATAATAATAATAATAATAATAATAATAATAATAATAATAATAATAATAATAATAATAATAATAATAATAATAATAATAATAATAATAATAATAATAATAATAATAATAATAATAATAATAATAATAATAATAATAATAATAATAATAATAATAATAATAATAATAATAATAATAATAATAATAATAATAATAATAATAATAATAATAATAATAATAATAATAATAATAATAATAATAATAATAATAATAATAATAATAATAATAATAATAATAATAATAATAATAATAATAATAATAATAATAATAATAATAATAATAATAATAATAATAATAATAATAATAATAATAATAATAATAATAATAATAATAATAATAATAATAATAATAATAATAATAATAATAATAATAATAATAATAATAATAATAATAATAATAATAATAATAATAATAATAATAATAATAATAATAATAATAATAATAATAATAATAATAATAATAATAATAATAATAATAATAATAATAATAATAATAATAATAATAATAATAATAATAATAATAATAATAATAATAATAATAATAATAATAATAATAATAATAATAATAATAATAATAATAATAATAATAAATAATAATAATAATAATAATAATAATAATAATAATAATAATAATAATAATAATAATAATAATAATAATAATAATAATAATAATAATAATAATAATAATAATAATAATAATAATAATAATAATAATAATAATAATAATAATAATAATAATAATAATAATAATAATAATAATAATAATAATAATAATAATAATAATAATAATAATAATAATAATAATAATAATAATAATAATAATAATAATAATAATAATAATAATAATAATAATAATAATAATAATAATAATAATAATAATAATAATAATAATAATAATAATAATAATAATAATAATAATAATAATAATAATAATAATAATAATAATAATAATAATAATAATAATAATAATAATAATAATAATAATAATAATAATAATAATAATAATAATAATAATAATAATAATAATAATAATAATAATAATAATAATAATAATAATAATAATAATAATAATAATAATAATAATAATAATAATAATAATAATAATAATAATAATAATAATAATAATAATAATAATAATAATAATAATAATAATAATAATAATAATAATAATAATAATAATAATAATAATAATAATAATAATAATAATAATAATAATAATAATAATAATAATAATAATAATAATAATAATAATAATAATAATAATAATAATAATAATAATAATAATAATAATAATAATAATAATAATAATAATAATAATAATAATAATAATAATAATAATAATAATAATAATAATAATAATAATAATAATAATAATAATAATAATAATAATAATAATAATAATAATAATAATAATAATAATAATAATAATAATAATAATAATAATAATAATAATAATAATAATAATAATAATAATAATAATAATAATAATAATAATAATAATAATAATAATAATAATAATAATAATAATAATAATAATAATAATAATAATAATAATAATAATAATAATAATAATAATAATAATAATAATAATAATAATAATAATAATAATAATAATAATAATAATAATAATAATAATAATAATAATAATAATAATAATAATAATAATAATAATAATAATAATAATAATAATAATAATAATAATAATAATAATAATAATAATAATAATAATAATAATAATAATAATAATAATAATAATAATAATAATAATAATAATAATAATAATAATAATAATAATAATAATAATAATAATAATAATAATAATAATAATAATAATAATAATAATAATAATAATAATAATAATAATAATAATAATAATAATAATAATAATAATAATAATAATAATAATAATAATAATAATAATAATAATAATAATAATAATAATAATAATAATAATAATAATAATAATAATAATAATAATAATAATAATAATAATAATAATAATAATAATAATAATAATAATAATAATAATAATAATAATAATAATAATAATAATAATAATAATAATAATAATAATAATAATAATAATAATAATAATAATAATAATAATAATAATAATAATAATAATAATAATAATAATAATAATAATAATAATAATAATAATAATAATAATAATAATAATAATAATAATAATAATAATAATAATAATAATAATAATAATAATAATAATAATAATAATAATAATAATAATAATAATAATAATAATAATAATAATAATAATAATAATAATAATAATAATAATAATAATAATAATAATAATAATAATAATAATAATAATAATAATAATAATAATAATAATAATAATAATAATAATAATAATAATAATAATAATAATAATAATAATAATAATAATAATAATAATAATAATAATAATAATAATAATAATAATAATAATAATAATAATAATAATAATAATAATAATAATAATAATAATAATAATAATAATAATTAATAATAATAATAATAATAATAATAATAATAATAATAATAATAATAATAATAATAATAATAATAATAATAATAATAATAATAATAATAATAATAATAATAATAATAATAATAATAATAATAATAATAATAATAATAATAATAATAATAATAATAATAATAATAATAATAATAATAATAATAATAATAATAATAATAATAATAATAATAATAATAATAATAATAATAATAATAATAATAATAATAATAATAATAATAATAATAATAATAATAATAATAATAATAATAATAATAATAATAATAATAATAATAATAATAATAATAATAATAATAATAATAATAATAATAATAATAATAATAATAATAATAATAATAATAATAATAATAATAATAATAATAATAATAATAATAATAATAATAATAATAATAATAATAATAATAATAATAATAATAATAATAATAATAATAATAATAATAATAATAATAATAATAATAATAATAATAATAATAATAATAATAATAATAATAATAATAATAATAATAATAATAATAATAATAATAATAATAATAATAATAATAATAATAATAATAATAATAATAATAATAATAATAATAATAATAATAATAATAATAATAATAATAATAATAATAATAATAATAATAATAATAATAATAATAATAATAATAATAATAATAATAATAATAATAATAATAATAATAATAATAATAATAATAATAATAATAATAATAATAATAATAATAATAATAATAATAATAATAATAATAATAATAATAATAATAATAATAATAATAATAATAATAATAATAATAATAATAATAATAATAATAATAATAATAATAATAATAATAATAATAATAATAATAATAATAATAATAATAATAATAATAATAATAATAATAATAATAATAATAATAATAATAATAATAATAATAATAATAATAATAATAATAATAATAATAATAATAATAATAATAATAATAATAATAATAATAATAATAATAATAATAATAATAATAATAATAATAATAATAATAATAATAATAATAATAATAATAATAATAATAATAATAATAATAATAATAATAATAATAATAATAATAGTAATAATAATAATCCCTACGGGGAGCCTGTAACCCCAATAGGGCGCGTCCGCAGGTGGCGGATAAGGGATTGCCTCCCAGATATGGGTGGTAGGAGGGGATTGAAATACCTCCCGCGGACCAACAGGTAAGTCCAAGCGCGACCTTTCCCGGGTGGAGCGTCTTCTTGGCCAGCGTCTGTTTCCATGTTAGGAACGGCTGACTTTGAGTCACCTGGCAGTAGCTATAAAATGCTACGGGAAGAAACCCGGAAAAAAAATCGAAGATGAAAAGTTCGTTAAGGAATAATGTTACGGTGCAGGGATTAATAACCCCAGTACCGGCGGCTTTGGGTAGTGTGCGAGCAGGCTACCAGTCGTCGAGATCAAGTGACTGCAATGATACCCCGGTAGGCTTGGCTAGGGTATCAGATAATGCTACAAGCACTGAAAATGAAGATGGTTTGGCACGGGGAGGGTATGAAATCGACCCGTTCCGCAAGAGTTCCAAAATTGGGAGATCTCCGCAGAATTCTTCGAGAACAGCGACCGGAGGGGCAGATGCAACCCCTAGAAACTCTCAAGGATCAATCGGGACAGTTACGCGCGATCGAACTGAAACTGGGCACGCATCAGATAAGGCTCCACGCAGGAGCCTAGAAAAGACCGGGCAAAATTTTGGCTGCACGCTGAGGAACGGAAATGACTCGGTCAATGAAAGTACTAGGGTCGGAGAACAGCGGCACGCGGACGATGCGATCTCTATCGATCAAATGGATGGAAACGCAGTGGAAACGACTAGAGGGGACATATCGAACGTGGCGATGGCTAGCTCCCCTCGACTGGAATTGATACGGAGGATGAGGAAGATGGAGGAGGACGCGATCTCCCAGTGCAGGATGGCAATAGGCGATATGCAGAGGGCTACAAATCGCCAGAAGAACATTAGTAAGGATGTCAAGATTGGAATTTCTAGGATATCTGAGTTGCTGGATGTTATATCCAATTACAGACGCACTTGGAAAGCAGCAGAGGAAGAGAGGACGGCCTCAAACATTTGTAGAAGGATTGCTATCAACCCGTCGGTGGATGCCCACACCCCTAAAGCGGCAAATGCAAAGAGGGCTGCAACCAGCCCGGTCCAGGCCGAAAACGGCAAGAAGGTGAGGGCGAAAGGGCCCAATGTGGGCGAGAACGAGATTCCCAAGGAGAGAATGGACGGCTGGCAAACGGTTACCGGAAAGGGCAGGAAACGAGGAACATAAAAGGAACCGGCCAAACTGAGCAAGGCGAATAGACCGAGACCCGGGCGTACAAAGCCGGAGGCGGTGATGATCAGGCCTGTAGCGGGCATAAGCTGTTCGGAAGTACTGAAGGATATCCGCAGCAAGATGATGGCGAATGACTCGACGAAGATAAGGTCGGTCAGAAAGACGATGACTGGCGCTATTCTCATGGAGTTCGGCAAAGGAGAGAAAGTCGGACAGGAGTTTGTCCAACAGCTTAGGAGTACTGTCCGGGAAACAGCTCACGTTACGGAACTAAGGCCAAGTGCTACGGTGGAGATACGCGACCTTGATTCCTTGACTGTTGCGGAAGAGGTGGAGGCTGCAATTCGGAAGTTACTTACAGACCAAGGGGAGCCAATCCGGACGAGGATCACAGCGCTAAATTCAAGAGAGCAGGTACGGGCTTTCGTCACATTAACGGCGGAGAGTGCCACTAAGCTCGTGCAAATCGGAGACGTGAGAGTAGGATGGATCCGGTCCAGAATACGACCGTGCGAGGACATCCGGAGGTGCTACCGTTGCCTTGGGACTGGACATTCACGAGCGAAATGCTCGGGCCCGGATAGAGGAGACGTGTGCATTAGATGCGGTGTAACTGGACACAGGATGAGCAACTGCAGAGCGACCGCAAGATGCGTACTTTGTGCTGATGCGAAACGGGACCGAACCGATCACATGCCAGGTTCGCGCAGATGCCCACTAATCGGTAAATTATGAGAGTGCTTCAGGCGAATATGCATAGGAGCCGGACAGCAGATGCCCTGCTTGGGCAGATAGCATTCGAGGAAAGGGTGGATGTGGTCGTCATCAGCGAGCAGTATGGACGAATCTCCCGAGGGTTATAGTTCGAGGACGAGACCGAGACGGCTGCAATTTGGGTGCCTGACAGCATGGGACTAACGGTTGCTCGTCACGGGGCCGGATGTGGCTACACGTACATCCGAACTGGACAATTCACACTGATGAGCTGCTACCTCATTCCCAGTGACAGTATGGATCAATTTATGATGAAGCTGGACCTTATTGAGGACACGATCCGCGAGACAGGAGGACCATTCATAGTAGCCGGAGACTTCAATGCCAAGGCAGTCGAGTGGGGTGACCTGACGACGAACACACGGGGAAGATGTATCCTGGACATGGCTGCAAGGTTGGGTCTGATGATAGCGAACGATGGTAATACTCCAACCTTCAGGAGACCGGGATGTGAGTATACCACGCCGGATATCACCTTGGTGACCGATAGATTGTCCGGTTCAATGACTGAATGGAGAGTCTTGGAAAACTATACGGGCAGTGATCACCAGTACATCACATTCCGGATCACGGGGGGAAACGATGTACCGCCTGTGCGTAGAAGGAGCGGAACTCGAAGATGGAACGCGAGTAGGCTAGACCCAGCGGTCTTTTTGGCGACTTTTGATAGTTACTTATCTTCGAACAACGTGGATGACGCGGACTCATTGGCAAATGCCATGATGGAACGTATTAGTCATAGCTGCGGCGCTTCGATGCCTCGTGTGAGGCTGAACTCGAGGAGACGGCCGGCGTATTGGTAGACACATGAGATTGCTGAACTCAGGGGAGCCTGCCTCTGCAACAGGAGAAGGTACACAAGGGCGAGACGCAGGGGAGACGCACTACGGGAGGCCGAAGACTTTCGGCAATCCCGGGCGGCTTTGAAACGGGCAATCGTCGCGAGCAAGAGGACGAAATGGGAGGAGCTAAGGAGCGATCTGAACAGCAACCCTTGGGGACTTGGGTATAGGATCGTACGACGTAAGCTGGGGGCGAATACTTCTACCCCTCACTTGGATAGCGGGATCATCGATGGTATAGTGAGAGGCTTGTTTCCTATCCACCCCCCACTGAGTGGGGAATTGGAATCCTGGGCTGCTGAGATACCTCCGCCTTTTACTGAAGAGGAGCTGAAAACAGCGGCGAGGGGTCTTAGGATCAACAAAGCCCCTGGCCCGGACGGAATACCCGCTGAGGTACTCAGGTTGTTGGCTGAAAACCGACCGGACGCACTACTCGGGGTTTATAATGCATGTATTGCTCAGGCCATCTTCCCGAGACGATGGAAGGTACAGAAGCTTACATTGATTGGCAAGGGAGGTAGTGATCAGACTAGCCCGTCAGCATACAGACCTCTTTGTATGCTGGACTGCGCCGGAAAACTTTTGGAGAGGCTACTGCAGCGCAGACTGGCGGAATCCGTCGAATTGGCTGGAGGGCTATCGGAGAGGCAGTACGGTTTTCGACCTCAGAGGTCGACTGTGGGTGCTATAGCAGATGTGGTGGAGTCTGTCGAGCGTGCACAACGGAGACGCTACTATCCAAAGCGTATAACGGTCTTAGCGACCTTGGATGTACGGAATGCTTTCAACAGCCTACAGTGGAGGAACATTTTGAGGGCACTACGGGAGAGATTTCATACCCCCGAATACCTGATGAGGATGCTCCGAAGTCACCTCAGTGACAGGGAGCTTATTTATGATACACCTGAGGGGCGGAGGATGATAAGTGTCACGTCTGGTGCAGCCCATGGATCTATCTTGGGGCCGAGCCTCTGGAATATAAGTTATGACGAGGTTTTGAGAGTGGATATGCCGGAGGACACTCATCTCGTGGGATACGCGGACGATGTGGTGGCGGTTATTTCGGCTAGGGATACCGAGGATGCTAGAAGGAAGCTGAATCAAGTTATGATAAGGACTAGGACATGGCTTGAGGATCACGGTCTGCAGCTTGCCGGTGAGAAAACGGAGGTCATTCTGATGACACGGGCTCACATGCCGCTTGAAATTGACATGCAAGTGGGCGATTTGTCCTTGGTTACGCAGAAGGTGGTAAAGTATCTGGGAGTGAGGCTCGACTCCAGACTCACTTATTGGGCTCAGATACAGCATGTGGCTGCAAAGGCTGCAAAGGTGACGGGCATGCTGAGTAGGCTGATGGCGAATATTGGTGGGCCGACTCAGGGCAAAAGAAGGCTGATTATGGCTACCACGGACTCCATATTATTGTACGGTAGCGAGATTTGGGGAGATGCGCTGAGGTCAAAGACAAAGCGCAAGGTCTTGGAAGCATTGAGGCGTACGGCGGCACTCAGGGTGGCTTCGGCCTATCGTACGGTCTCAGGGGCGGCAATCTTTGTGATAAGTGGAGTGATACCCATCGATTTGCTGGCTTTGGAGCGCAAGAGGGCATGGGATGCGAGGAGAGAAAACCTCAGCATTGGGGCCGCGGAATTGAGATCCCAGACCATGCAAAGTTGGCAGGAGAGATGGTGCTCTGAGACAACGGGCAGATGGACAGCGAGACTAATTCCCAACATAGAAAGATGGATTCGAAGGAACTTTGGCGAGGTTGACTACTTTATGACCCAGCTCTTCTCGGGCCACGGATACTTCCGGGGCTATCTGCATCGCATGGGGAAGGTAGAAGCTCCAAGTTGCATTTATTGCGAGGCGGAGAATGATGACGCTGAGCACACATTCTTTGACTGCGTGAGATGGCAGGCTGAAAGGGACAATTTGAGGCGGCAGATTGGTGAGATTGGTCCCGATAATCTGGTGGACAAAATGCTAGAGAACGAGAACGGATGGAACGCAGTAAAGGTGTATACACGATGTGTATTGCGAAATAAGAAGGAAGATCTCGACAGATGGCAGGAGATGAGACTCGCGGGCCAACGGGATGATCCTGGCTTTGAATATGGCGGACCCAGACGTGGGTAAGTGAGAAATGGTCCTCATGAGGACGTCGTTCTGGGCCTTCCTGAAGTAATGCGGAGAGCGGTTCCGGGAAGGGAGTCTCCCCAGAAGAGGAGGAGGGATTGTTTTAGTGAAAACACCACTGAACACAGTCGACGACGGTCACTGTAAGTGCGAAGGCATTTTTAACCCTACCTCATACGCCAAAAAAAAAAAAAAAATAAAAAAAAAAAAATAATAATAATAATAATAATAATAATAATAATAATAATAATAATAATAATAATAATAATAATAATAATAATAATAATAATAATAATAATAATAATAATAATAATAATAATAATAATAATAATAATAATAATAATAATAATAATAATAATAATAATAATAATAATAATAATAATAATAATAATAATAATAATAATAATAATAATAATAATAATAATAATAATAATAATAATAATAATAATAATAATAATAATAATAATAATAATAATAATAATAATAATAATAATAATAATAATAATAATAATAATAATAATAATAATAATAATAATAATAATAATAATAATAATAATAATAATAATAATAATAATAATAATAATAATAATAATAATAATAATAATAATAATAATAATAATAATAATAATAATAATAATAATAATAATAATAATAATAATAATAATAATAATAATAATAATAATAATAATAATAATAATAATAATAATAATAATAATAATAATAATAATAATAATAATAATAATAATAATAATAATAATAATAATAATAATAATAATAATAATAATAATAATAATAATAATAATAATAATAATAATAATAATAATAATAATAATAATAATAATAATAATAATAATAATAATAATAATAATAATAATAATAATAATAATAATAATAATAATAATAATAATAATAATAATAATAATAATAATAATAATAATAATAATAATAATAATAATAATAATAATAATAATAATAATAATAATAATAATAATAATAATAATAATAATAATAATAATAATAATAATAATAATAATAATAATAATAATAATAATAATAATAATAATAATAATAATAATAATAATAATAATAATAATAATAATAATAATAATAATAATAATAATAATAATAATAATAATAATAATAATAATAATAATAATAATAATAATAATAATAATAATAATAATAATAATAATAATAATAATAATAATAATAATAATAATAATAATAATAATAATAATAATAATAATAATAATAATAATAATAATAATAATAATAATAATAATAATAATAATAATAATAATAATAATAATAATAATAATAATAATAATAATAATAATAATAATAATAATAATAATAATAATAATAATAATAATAATAATAATAATAATAATAATAATAATAATAATAATAATAATAATAATAATAATAATAATAATAATAATAATAATAATAATAATAATAATAATAATAATAATAATAATAATAATAATAATAATAATAATAATAATAATAATAATAATAATAATAATAATAATAATAATAATAATAATAATAATAATAATAATAATAATAATAATAATAATAATAATAATAATAATAATAATAATAATAATAATAATAATAATAATAATAATAATAATAATAATAATAATAATAATAATAATATAATAATAATAATAATAATAATAATAATAATAATAATAATAATAATAATAATAATAATAATAATAATAATAATAATAATAATAATAATAATAATAATAATAATAATAATAATAATAATAATAATAATAATAATAATAATAATAATAATAATAATAATAATAATAATAATAATAATAATAATAATAATAATAATAATAATAATAATAATAATAATAATAATAATAATAATAATAATAATAATAATAATAATAATAATAATAATAATAATAATAATAATAATAATAATAATAATAATAATAATAATAATAATAATAATAATAATAATAATAATAATAATAATAATAATAATAATAATAATAATAATAATAATAATAATAATAATAATAATAATAATAATAATAATAATAATAATAATAATAATAATAATAATAATAATAATAATAATAATAATAATAATAATAATAATAATAATAATAATAATAATAATAATAATAATAATAATAATAATAATAATAATAATAATAATAATAATAATAATAATAATAATAATAATAATAATAATAATAATAATAATAATAATAATAATAATAATAATAATAATAATAATAATAATAATAATAATAATAATAATAATAATAATAATAATAATAATAATAATAATAATAATAATAATAATAATAATAATAATAATAATAATAATAATAATAATAATAATAATAATAATAATAATAATAATAATAATAATAATAATAATAATAATAATAATAATAATAATAATAATAATAATAATAATAATAATAATAATAATAATAATAATAATAATAATAATAATAATAATAATAATAATAATAATAATAATAATAATAATAATAATAATAATAATAATAATAATAATAATAATAATAATAATAATAATAATAATAATAATAATAATAATAATAATAATAATAATAATAATAATAATAATAATAATAATAATAATAATAATAATAATAATAATAATAATAATAATAATAATAATAATAATAATAATAATAATAATAATAATAATAATAATAATAATAATAATAATAATAATAATAATAATAATAATAATAATAATAATAATAATAATAATAATAATAATAATAATAATAATAATAATAATAATAATAATAATAATAATAATAATAATAATAATAATAATAATAATAATAATAATAATAATAATAATAATAATAATAATAATAATAATAATAATAATAATAATAATAATAATAATAATAATAATAATAATAATAATAATAATAATAATAATAATAATAATAATAATAATAATAATAATAATAATAATAATAATAATAATAATAATAATAATAATAATAATAATAATAATAATAATAATAATAATAATAATAATAATAATAATAATAATAATAATAATAATAATAATAATAATAATAATAATAATAATAATAATAATAATAATAATAATAATAATAATAATAATAATAATAATAATAATAATAATAATAATAATAATAATAATAATAATAATAATAATAATAATAATAATAATAATAATAATAATAATAATAATAATAATAATAATAATAATAATAATAATAATAATAATAATAATAATAATAATAATAATAATAATAATAATAATAATAATAATAATAATAATAATAATAATAATAATAATAATAATAATAATAATAATAATAATAATAATAATAATAATAATAATAATAATAATAATAATAATAATAATAATAATAATAATAATAATAATAATAATAATAATAATAATAATAATAATAATAATAATAATAATAATAATAATAATAATAATAATAATAATAATAATAATAATAATAATAATAATAATAATAATAATAATAATAATAATAATAATAATAATAATAATAATAATAATAATAATAATAATAATAATAATAATAATAATAATAATAATAATAATAATAATAATAATAATAATAATAATAATAATAATAATAATAATAATAATAATAATAATAATAATAATAATAATAATAATAATAATAATAATAATAATAATAATAATAATAATAATAATAATAATAATAATAATAATAATAATAATAATAATAATAATAATAATAATAATAATAATAATAATAATAATAATAATAATAATAATAATAATAATAATAATAATAATAATAATAATAATAATAATAATAATAATAATAATAATAATAATAATAATAATAATAATAATAATAATAATAATAATAATAATAATAATAATAATAATAATAATAATAATAATAATAATAATAATAATAATAATAATAATAATAATAATAATAATAATAATAATAATAATAATAATAATAATAATAATAATAATAATAATAATAATAATAATAATAATAATAATAATAATAATAATAATAATAATAATAATAATAATAATAATAATAATAATAATAATAATAATAATAATAATAATAATAATAATAATAATAATAATAATAATAATAATAATAATAATAATAATAATAATAATAATAATAATAATAATAATAATAATAATAATAATAATAATAATAATAATAATAATAATAATAATAATAATAATAATAATAATAATAATAATAATAATAATAATAATAATAATAATAATAATAGTAAATCATATGGAGGAAGTTACAGCGTATTAATCATCTAGTTAGCGTACAATATCAAATTGATTAAAGAAACTGAAACAAAACAATAGATGCTTTGTGGAAAGCCAAGATGCCCCCTAAAGTAGTGACGGAGGGTAAAAAATCCCTTATGCTGTCTTTTAAAAAGTTTATATAATCTAACATTGGTATTACATGATTCCAACGCGTTTTGACATTTAAAAGAAGCATTAGTTCTTTGTTATGAGCCTTCATTATTATAAAACTCCTATTCAAGTTTGTGAACAATTGGGAGAACTTTGAAAATATTTTGAATTTAATCGCACGATTACAATTATGATTAAATTGTGCAATCAATCGCTATTACGATTGCGATTATAAATTGTTTGCAATCCCTAATTGGTACTTATTGTCCACTTCGATTACAGCACAAAAATACAATAATGATTGGCCAATTTTTGAAATTTTTTTGCCGCATAATTGCCTATCGAGCAGTCACGCGATTGCCATACCATCGTGTGATTCCAGCTTTATAATTAAAGTTTTGTAATCAGTAGACAAATGGGACTTACACAAGACGGCTTATAATTTTAAATTTTAAGTCAAGCTGAAGAAATACTTTTTCTTTTTTTGTGTGAACTACTTTAGTGCTATATACCCGTACATAGTTAACTATTGTTTTTTAACTATTTATTTTTACATAAAAAAAACTATTATTATTATTCTTTTTTACATATATAAAGCGTGTTTTTTATAGAGGTATAGAACTTTATGTTGGCATTACTTTTCAAGACGACCGATTTAACAGCTGTCAATTGATTTACTCTCAGTTTGGTTTGGCTAATTTTGTTTAGCGATGAAGCGCACTTCTGGTTGAATGGCTATGTCAACAAACAAAACTGCCGCATTTGGAGTGAAGGTAATCCTCAAGTGTATGTGGAAAAACCGTTACATCCAGAAAATCTGACTGTTGGGTGCGCTTTATAGGCTGGTGGAATCATTGGTCCGTACTTTTTCAAAAACGATGGTGGGCAGAACGTTACAGTTAATGGTGATCGGTATAGAGCAATGACTAACTTTTTCATTCCTGAATTGAATAACCATGATGTTCAGGAGATGTGGTTTCAACAAGACGGCGCAACATGTCACACAGCTCGTGCCGCAATAGAGTTATTGAAAGACACGTTTGGTGACCGCCTAATTTCACGTTTTGGACCTGTGAATTGGCCTCCAAGATCTTGTGATTTAACACCGCTAGACTACTTTCTGTGGTGCTATGTAAAGTCATTGGTCTCTGCGGTAAAGCCACAAACGCTTGACCATTTGGAAGACAACATTCGCCGTGTTATTGCCGATATATGGCCACAAATGTTGGAAAAAGTCATCAAAAATTGGACGTCCACATTGGACTACATCCGCTCCAGCCGTGGCGCTCATATGCCAGAAATCATATTTAAAGTGAAATGCCACAAGATTCTCTTTCGGATAAATAAAATTCAAGTCAATCGAAAATCCATCGTTGTTTTATTGCAACTTAAAGTTCTATACCTCTACAAAAAACACCCTATACATATTATAGAGAACAAGCTACTAAGACTATCGTTTCCAAAAAAACAAAAAAAAATTATTTATTTAAAATATAATTTGGATTGAGTTATCTTTACCTGAAAAAGTATACATCATAAGGCTTTTCAATTTTGATAAAAAATAGTATAATTATATCTTGCGATATGTGTTTTATAAATTTCTTTTGTTAAACAAAACGTAATAAGAATTTAATTGTCTTCTTTGAAATACAAACATATTTAATTTAATTATTAAATCAAAAGCAAAATATAACACGAACATAAATTAAAAAGAACACCACTAAGAAAAAGAAAAGCTTAATAAAGTCTTTGACCATGGCTAGCAAAGTTTCAACGCAAAGTTTCAAAGCAAAAACACATCGATTTTCATGAAAATAAAATCAGAAAACAAAAGCATCAAAAATAAAATTAACACAACAATTTAACAAAGTTCTACAATAAGTAGAAGCGGTGAACTGAAGCGAGGGGATACAGCAGATGGTATTATATGTGAGCGAACAAATGATGACCAATGGTCTTTACCCAATTGCTTCCCACACCCTCCAATTCGGTTCTGTTTATTGTTGCCACCGCTACCAATCTTTAAGTAGCGGTGGTCTAAGTTTGTAGCAAAGGCGAAACAACTCTTAATACGCCACATTAAACTACAAAGAATGTATGTTTTAATTATTATTTATTTTTAGTTTTAATTTACAATTTAAGAAGATAAAGGGAAATTATAAAAAATTATTAAACAAAATATTATGGAAATAACACTTGAAGCAAAAAACTAACAGCAAAATGAAAATCGGTTGGTGGAGTTTAAAACGAAGATGAAGTGCTACAAGTGCAGAGTCAGAGTCACTGTTAAATAACGCTAAGAGTGCTTAAATGGTTCATAAGCGGAAAATTGCTTTTGGCTTTAATTCAAAAACAAATGTATTTTGCTTTGAATCTATTTTTTGAATAGTTCAAAGTCAAAGTTTAACTCATTGGGGGAAATTGTGGTCACTTTAAAGGTCTTGGTTTTAGCTCAACTCCTCTTTCGATGTTTCATTTAAGCTAATTTTCTTAAATTTTTTTGTTTATATTATCGTTACATAAACGTATTAAGAAATTAATGTTTTAAATATAATCGTTGGCGATGTTGTTGTTTTCTTTTTCTTTTTTTAGATGCTTTTGAAAAGCAACTTGAACCAGAAATCATCCAAGTGAAAAATGTTAAAGCCAAAATACAGTTGAATTTTTTGTTAAGCAGAAATAAAAATCAAATGATTTTGGCATTGAACATACAAAACAAAAAGTATAATATACGTTCACAGATTCAAATTCAAATTCATTCAAAATTAATTTAAATAATATCTGCCATGGCAGATAGAAAAAAATAAGAAAATTTTTAAACGCGCCTTGAACATAAAAATATCACTCAGCTGAAGAAAAACATTTTTTGCTAATTTATTACAATATACATACATAGGTGTTCTGTTCGTGCAATGTTCCGTGCGCTTCGCCCATGAACCAAAACCTTAATGACAAGGATATTAAGATCTGCCGAAATTTTGCCATTATTCATAAGAGTGTGCAGTATAATCCGAGAGAGTTGATTTCGAGTCAATCACAAGACACACAATCACATTTCTGGATGATGGGATTTCTGGATGTTAACAAATGACAATACCCGTTCATATGCGATCTAAGAGCGTGTAATGGCATCTCAAAATGGTTGTTGTTTAACATAGATATTGGGCTGACGGTGTAAACGAACCATATTTCTTTGAAAACGACGTTGATAACGCCGTGACCGTCAACAGTGAACACTATCTGACGCTTATTTACAATTTTTTTACCTGAATTTGATGGCATTTGACTTCAAGAGGACTACGCTATTTGTCACACAGCTCCTGTCACATTTGACATTCTACACGATCGATATGGAAGCACGGTAATCTCACTTCGAACATCACTTGGTGATGTGGAGTGGTCACCGAAATCGTACAATTTGAAACCGGTTAACGTTTCTTGTGAGTTATCCTTAAGACGCAGGAGAACTGGGAAACATTGATTCCAATTCATATATCACAAATATACGGATTTATTAAAATCTTATTTATACTTCAGATATGTATCTTTATAACTAGCTAGAACCCGGCGTGCTTCGTTACTCCCATCTTAATTACACTTGTAGACCAGTGTAAAACAAAAAAAAATTGTCGACTTTAAATAAAACTCTAGGAAATATAATGATTTTAATGCGCTGAATTCAAATCCGTTTTCAGTTTTTTTCAATCGGGCTCAAATTTTTTTTTATGGGCGTGGCAAATTTTTCGCTCAAAACATGGTAGTTATGTCAATATATTTCATTATAATTTGAAAACGACTTGAACTCCCTCATACGCTTTAAAATAAACCACTCCGTAAGTTTGCCCAAGCTAGAGAGCAACGATATGGACCCATAGTTACCACTCCACCAGGGTCAGGTTTGTTTTGGGTATAGGAGCGACAACCGCACTCTTCCGTGCCTTTGGGAAGTAACCAATGTTGAAACAATGGCAAGATCCGTAATCCCATCCGGCCCGTTGGAACTCTTGTTCGGCCTACTGTTTGTGTGGTCAACACAGGATATTTCAGTACGAAGTGTTACTTGTTCTTGTCGCCACTCACCACACAACGCTGTAGATAATCTACAGCTTATAATGCTTGAAATTATTTTATAGAACATGCTAAGCTACGTTGTTATCCCTCCCCAGTTCTAGGAATTTGGTGAGATTCCTTTCTTTGGCACTTTAAAAACGACTCCTTCTTTAATGCCGGCGAACAGGTAACCACAGTTCTAGAATATTTAGATAATAGAGAGAAGATATAGACAAATAAATATTTAGTTTGTATGGTCGTGGAATTTTTGAAATTATATATTCCATAGCTTCTTTCAGATATAGAGAGTGATACTTTAAAAATTTCAAGAAAATAGGTTCTGCCGCTTAGTTATATACAGACTTCAAACTAAAATATAAACATGCATTCATTTTTATATATAAGATATACTTGGTCACTGAACGTTACCAAGGTTTCAAACAATACTGTATGAATTTTGAAAGCTTTTTAACTTGGCCTAAATTTAATCATCTAAAATGTGTTTTATAAATGTTATCATGCCGTTACTATTTATTCACAATTGGTTTTTGTTACATTCTTTAAGCTGTGTGCCGCTGTAGTATGGTAGATAAGACACCCACCTACCAACCAAGAAGTCCTCAATTTAATCTCATTCCAGAACATCTAAAAAAAAAAATCAGCAGCGGTATCACCCCATAACATTAGCTAGTACCTGGTTATGAGTATTACTATAGAGTGTTTTTTTACAGAGACAAAAGTTTAATTGATAATAAAATAAATAAATATATTTTTGATACCATTTGTTGAATAGAAAATTATATATATGCGTTCGTATTTCACCAATAACTTTTAAAATGTTGATTCCCAGATGTTCAATTGTTTTTGGTTTATCGACGTAGTCAAGTGACTTTACATAACACCAAAAAGAATAATCAAATGGGGTTAAATCACAAGATCTTTGTCTGAAGGATGGTGGATCTGAAGGACGATTATGTACGTCATAAAATGGAAGTGCACGATAATTTTGATGAACATAACCATTATTTCGATAAAAGATTTCAAGAATTTGCAAGCGTTGCTCTGGCGTTAGTCTAACCATAATGAAATGTCAAAATAAACTAAACAAAAAGCAACTATCAGCTATAAAATCGCTTGCCAAATAAAGCAGAGTTGTCAACTCAAAGTTATGAAACTCTACAAAAATACTCTATTCTATTGAAAACTTGGCGAATGCATTTGCTGTTCGGAGCTGGCGTTAAACTGTCTAACTGTTTTTCAAAATTCTAAAAATAGAATCGAGTGCAGCTCATTGACTAAGAGAAGTCCCCTGGCTCATCTCTGGAACGTTAAAGGAATTATTATTATTATTATATTCTTAAAGGTTATGTGACAGTTTTAAGTTTCGAACTCTCTCACCTGACTCCCAAAGACCAGAAAGTGTTCCAGGCTAAATGCAAAAAGAAAGTATTTTCATGTGATATGACAGAAACTCTAAAGTACAAATTTAAAAAACAAACAGATAAATAAACATTAAAACATTTTCATTGTACATGTGTAAGTCGTAATCATCTCTAAATGTTTCGATAACATAAATACATATGTGCATGTAATTATCATTTTCGACCACGACATTTTTTAAGAGATTTCCTTCAGTAAAACACAAAAAATAAAAAATAAAAAAAGAGTTATGGCACGATTACCTTTGTAAAATAGTAGGGGGAAAGGATGGCAGAAATTCAGAAATTAAAATTATACCCGCAGGGCTTAAACTGTTTTACTTGTTGCCAGGCAAGGTTGATTCAATATTTTTAAAATACTTTTTCATCCTGGCACTCGTACATGGAAAAGCAAACTGAAATATTGGCTGACTGCAGCCTAAACAGCCATTTTATACAGACAAACAGTTGCTGTTGGTGCAGTGCTAAAGATTCTATGAAATGAAATAGTTTTCAATATTTAGCCGGTATTAAATTAAAAACTAAAAATAAAAGTAAAAACATTATGAAAACTTTTTGCCATGTTTCTATAACACATTTTACTGAGTGCAGCACATGTGTTGTTGACTTTTGCTTTTTAATTCATAAGCAAGCTCAGTTTCCCATGAAAAGAATTTTAACATTTCTGGAATAGTTGTTGTTATTGTTGTTTTTATTAATAATAAAAGGTACAACCATAACAATGCTTGAACCTTTATTTCATTTTATTTGTTTGTATCAGTATGATAGGTTGACTGGTTAGTTGGCTAGCTGGCTCACTGACTGGCTAAGTCAGATAATGTTCATGGCTGCCATGGGAATTACTCTAATTTAATGTAATTGTCTTAGAATTCCAATTTCCATTTTCATTTTCATTTTCATTTAAATATCGGCCTTAACTTAAAACCTAACAAAAACGACAAGCGCGGAATATGTGTGGACGTATGTATGTATATTTATTTTATTTTAAATGCTGCAACAAAACACCAATAATGGCAACAAAATCAAAAGAACAACACAAGCAACAAATTTAATTCAAAGAATTTTAATCGATTTGAGTAAAGGATACGTATTTAAGAGAAAAATACTATATATTGCCTGAATGCTGCTACTTGAAGGGGCCCTACATAGAAAGAAAATTAAGTAAATGAAATCGATTTAACCAAATCATACGAGAATTTTTTAACGAATAAAGCCACCTCCTGTTTGTGTTTCCTTAAAGGTCCTTTTACACGAAATGTGTTGAACATCCAACTTGTTGTATGTTATTCTTTATCTTTGTCAAAATTGTATTATTAGAGATTTTTAAAATATTTCCATTCGATCGTACTTGATATGATAAGTCCGGTATAATCTCTGCTTATATACGATAAACATTGCGCGTCCTCTGGTTAGCGCCCCCACCCCCCCTTTTACCGACGGTTAATTTTAAATTTCTGAACCAATTGAGATATGGCCCTTTAGTTTTTATATGGTCGAATCTTATCAATTCTCTTTCAAATAAAACAACAATGACTGACAATTCAAGATAATATTTTATTTAATTTTTTTTTTTTTGAATAACCATACTAAAATGGTATCGAAAAAATTGTTCAAGTGGATAGCGCCATCTGCTTTAATTTCAATTTAATTAGCATTTTAGGCAACTACATACATAGCTTTTTAGTTTTTAAATACTATATTTTAAGCGGTATTAAGAATAATTAGTAATGTGTGGGGCCGCCTTTGTTTGAAATAATTTCGAAAATTCGATTGCGAATTGAATCGTAAAGTTTTTGAATATAATTCAACAAAATGGTGGACCAAGCGAATTTGATTCCTTTGATTAATTCAGTTTTTGTATTGGATTGTTTTCAGACTCGTACACTTTCTTAGCCAACCATCTCCAGACGTTCTTGATTATATTTAGGTTTTCTGCTCTGAACCCACGATTTCACAGATCGGGCTGTATGGATAAGAGCACTTTAGATTCCAAAATTAGCTTTGCAAGTGGAGTAAAGCCGTTTTCAAAATGCTATTGTAAATCTCTGCATTCATATGCGATGTTAAAAACAGCAACTCACAGGTACCGTAGTAAGATATTCCTCCTCACACCATCACACACCCACCTTCTATTGCGTTTTAATTTATTTTGGAAGGGAAAATCAAAAAATACGAATTTGTGTGCAATAGGAAAAGAGAAAAAAAAATTAAATGAGCGAAGGGGGTCGCTAACCTGATGACGCGCAGTATATATGACAATACGTGAGCACTCGTATAGGTTTTCTATTGCTGCTTACAAAATGCGCGTAACTTTTAACATCAGCCTATCGCCTTACAATCAAGATTCCTGATGCTCTACGGAAATGTAATCGAAACAAAATAGAAGAAAAACTCAGCATTTCAATAAACTTTGCGAATTCGCCGTATGCCACTGTAAGCTTTAAAAGTGCCTTAACACGATTTAAAAAGTGCAAAATTGAGTTGAACTGATTTCATCGAGTTTTTTTAGTTTGACATTATGACATTCGTTATCGAACAATTGATGAGGAACACGGGGAGGACAATGAGCTGCACCCCATTAGCCTACAGTTTAGCCGGCGCCGAATAACAAATGCATTAGAGAAGTTTTCAATAATAGCAATACTCAAACCACTTATTGGCTTGTGTTATCAAGTGATACCGCTTTAAATTTGTTGTGTGTTTTTTGTATGGTCTGGCCTGGTATTAAACCGATGATTTTGGTAGGCAGGTATTTTACGTATAATACCACATGCTGCGTAATAGTTGAAATTAAGTAAATCGAATCGATGTTCCAATAACTATGCATTTTTTAATTTCAGATCACATCGGCTTATTACTTTTCTGTCCATTATTCTCGCACAGAATTGAATCGCAGAAGAAAAGCTTAACCGTCTTCCATAGAAGACATACGGGCGTTTTATTATAGGGGCAAAGCGATTTAATTTTTAATATTCAATGCTTGAAGAAATTAAGTTCGTTTAATAGTTAGATAATATCATTAAATATCATCATTTTTTCTTAGCTATTGAACTTTGTTGAGAAGTAACTCAATAAAGTTTATAGTCAGTCAAAACTGAAAACAACCGCAATACTCAAATACTTTCTGCACGGAAATTTATCGTAATTCAACTAATTCAACTTTGTGTCATTCTAATAATTTCACGTCGTACCAACAAGGAATTTCTTGAATTTCTTGAACAACTCTCTATTCAGTGCTAACGCTTTTACTTCACCTCATCTCTTCCCGCTGCTGTTTACTTCGGTATGAATCTGTTTTCTCCGTGTGTTAGCAGGACGGGCTCTTCTTCTGTTCCCTTGCCGGTTCCACTTTATGGCAATTCGGGTGAAACCGTAAGGTTGTTTTCAAGCGCCCCTTTACTTCATTCGAAAAGATCTGTTAAACTGCCTTTCGCCAGAGCATATGATTAGAAATAGTCCTCGTACAGAATATGCAAAAGATCTTGTGAAGACAACGGCTCACGGATACTTCCATCTTTTCCGTATTGCGTATCGCACCGTTCTAAGTTTCGCAACCATACAGAATTGATTTCGACGGATTTTATATTCGCATTAGAGATTGCAATTTTCGTATGCAGAGCTAAGAATGACAAGTTCTAGATTATTCTGAGACAATCAAACGTCTGGGTGGGCTTTCTGTAATCCGTTTGTAGTTATGGTGCTCCCAGGATAACAAAATTGGCCGACATCCTTGCACTATTGGGTATGCCAACATTAATCAATTAATCTACATAGCCAACCTTAAACTCAGTAGATTCGATGCAAGTTCGTTTAAACTGTGAACCAAAACACATTTATCGTCCGCTTATTTAAGCGGCCCTGCAAACCCCACGTTATCCTCTTGCCCTAACAACGGACTATTTCAAGGATCGCGTTCAAAACTAATTTAACAGCTTGTATCATTACGCACTCAAAAGTTTTTGCAACAATAAAAAAACTTTTTCTATTATATCTATATTTTGTATATCGTCACCTAAACTCCAAAAGGCCGTAAGCGACAAAAAATTCAAAAATAATTCTTTTAATACATATTTTATATTTTTTGTCGCTTACGGCCTTTTGTATTTTAGGTGACGATATTTATGTTTGTAATCAAAAAAAAAAAAAGTGAAAGAAGCTCAGCAAAACGAGTATATACGAGCAGTAATCTTAGAAGGTATTCTTGCGGTAATGAAAAAGTAACCTATACAAAAACATTCGTACAGATTATTAAAACGAACATAATCACATTTCCTTTGTAGGGTACCGAAATGAAATATTCTACAAATGAAGCCGCAATTTATACATGCGTCACTCGAAAAATGCTCACCCTAAAAGTGGGCGTTACTGAAATTGAAATGGAAAAATTTAGCATGTGTGTTGGTGTTTCAACAGACTTGGTTCATATTCATATGAATATGACTCGAAGAAGTCGAGAAAAAAGTCAACGGTAAGCAAATTGGCTAAGACAATAAGCCAAGGAAAACAAAAGACCAAAAAAGCAACAGCCGTCTGTCTGCAAACTAAATATGGGATTTTAGTCAATAAGTAAGTACGATGATGACACTGACGTCGGTGATCATGATGATGATGATATTTTCGCTTAGAGCAAAACTAATTAAAATTGGCCCAAAACATTGCCAAACCACACAGTTACACTTCGAGCAGGCAACATTTAAGGCAATTTGAATTATTTTATCTACAAGCATCACAAACACTTATAGAAGTAAAGAAAGGGAGTCCGTTAGTGGCGCATCTGTAGCAAAATGCTACAAAAATACTATGTATATAGCACAACATGCATATGAGTATAAAGATATAATTGTGCCGTTCTGGTGTTTTTTTTTTTTTTTTTTTTTTTTTTTTTTTGTGTTGAATCTGTAGATTTTATTGCCTTTTATCGCGGTTGCGGTTTCAGTTGTTCGTTTTGGATTTTTATTATTATTATTATTTTTTTTTTTGATCTTGTATTGTTTTTTTCTTAAAGCCACTAAAATTAATAATAAGTGATCTGCTTGACCACAATTTATCAGTTTCGGCATAAACTGTGGCAAACTTTTAACAACACCAGGCCATAAACCTTGCCTGTGTTCTCTCATCTTTACCATCATTTTTTATTTATTTATTTTTTCTTCTTTTTCTAAATATGTTTCTTTAATTCGGTTTTTTAGATTGTTTGGCACTTTCGGCCTCAGGCGAGACAACAAAATTATTTCGCCTTTTGTTTGATTTGGTATTTAGCCGTTTATTTGTAGACGAAAAACACTAAAGCAACAACAACAACAACAACAAAATAAATACATCATTTTGAGTGTATGTTGCAACAGAATACAACATTTTACCTTTAATGTTTCAGAGTAAAATAACCTTAAACCATCATCCTAACGTTGTCATCGGTAAAACGATTTCGCACTGCGCGTGCGAACTACCAAGCAACCATCAATGGTAGTGGTAAAATAGGCCCAATTTTCATCCTTCTGTTCGGCTGCTGTTAGAATAATACTTAATAATGACTCTGCCATGCTAACTTTATAATAGAAATGCAGTTTTCGAATACGAATAATCTCCAAAAGGAATATTTGCAGTAAATATTTTCAATTGCCCTTAATTAATGATCGGTTTGCATTTTTCGAACAATAACGAAAAACATTTTTCAGAATTATTCCCCAATATCAGAGAAATCATCAATTATCTTGATTACATACTAGAGTATCTTTTTTTTAAGACAACTTGAGTATTCTGGCTATAAGTGCGTCAGAACTTTTTTCATCCTGATGGAAGTTCAGTCTTATAAGGTTACAATTAATTTTAGTTATACTTATGAGAAATATTCGTGTAATATACCTCAATATACCCGACTGCTTACAGTGGTATACGGATGGATCTAAAATGGATGGTGGTGTGGGAGCCGAGATTTTCGGGCTCAATAGCTAAGACTGGTAGCCCATGGGCAAGTGGCCTAACGTTTTCCAGGCAGAGATTCAGGCTATTTCCATTTATGTGCGAATTAACAAAGAGTGTGGAATCAGGGGCGCTTCTGTTAAGGGTCCTTTCTTCAGAGTATAGAACTCGAGACTGGTACTCGAGTGGTACAGAAATGCTAACACGCTGGCACTGTGGAACAAGTTAACGCTTTGTTGGCTCCCCTGGCACACTGGTGTTATGGGGTTCGCTGATGAACTGGCAAGTCAGGGCTCGGCCACTGGTTTCGTGGGACCAGAGCCTTACTGTGGTATTAGCTGGTCCATGGCCAGGGGGAAGATCGATGAATCGGAACATAAACCACGCTCGTCATATTGGGTACAATGCCCACTTACAATAGAAAGTTGCGCCACATGGGTAAGATAACTATGAGAAGACTTATTGACTTCCTGACGAGCCGTTATTATCTTAGATATCATCTGATTCGGAGAGCCGACTGTGCATGGAGGAGAGGAGACTACGCACAGTCGATCCCATAGAACGAAGGGACAAAAATAAAAAAGTCGTCATAGATAAATGAAATATCGTGCAAGCATTTATAGGTATAAGCGAAATGTTTACAAAGTAGGGCAACGCCCACCGCCCACGTATACTTAAAACAAAAAACAAAAATTATTTTACGGTATTTTTTATTCAACTTTTTAAGAAAATAAGGTATTCTGCACATTGTTGTATTAATTACTGATATAAATAAATAAATACGAAAAAACACCAAGTTTTTAACGCATGCAGTTTTATAGATTTAAAAAATTTTTACGATGTTTTGCAATCTGAAAAATGAATAATAATTTTTATTATTTTTAGGTTAATATAACGGTTACGTTTTAACCTTTTTTTAAACGATTGAGTTCGTTTAAATTGCGTTAAAATAAAATAAACACCGCTTTATTTATTGTATTACAGTTTTATCTTTTTACTCCACTATAACTTTTATACTGTTTGTCTTAATACAATACTTAATATTCGTTTATATAATACTTTTATTTCTGCTTTAACACAACTTTATTGATTGACAGCCAAACGATAACTAACTGACGTGTAGGTAGAGTAGCCTCTTTATACACCCAATTGACTACAGTTTTGAAGGTTCCGGAAATGTCTCATATCTTATATTTATATATCCGTTAATTCAAATGTAACGTAAAGATGGTCGATTTGGCAGATAAGATAAGATATGCAAATAAGTACGGCATAAACAGGGTGACACATAACTACCTAATATACAAAATTTAGGCATTATTATTTTCGGAACAATATTATAGTATATATAAAGTAATAATACAAATTGTTATTAATTTTTTATTTGCCTCAAGCTACTTAAAATTGATAAATTTTATGAAAAATTCTCAAAATTATACATTTTTAAAATTTCAAAATTTTTTTAAGTTAAGCATGGTATCGTGTTCAAAATTTCGTCTGAAATGCTGTCAAATTACAAATAAAAATATTTCGTACGATATAATTGTGAAATAATATTGAGAAAGCAGTACCTCTATTCTTTTTACGAAAAAACATGTGAAATGTATATTTCGGCATTATTTTCCAACTGCAACAAATTTCTAGCAACATTTTTTTCAACTACGAAATAACATAAGACTCACTTATTTCGTACGAAATATTAGGCAGCAGTAGGGACATAAATATTGCCAAAAAATAGAATACATACAATCTTTTATTATATGGCTAATAAAAGCTGTTCTGATTGGCGCTTCCAAACCAATCGAACAGTTATCCTTCCAGGGGTATTGAATCGAGGAGATTTTTTTCCGCCGCCCGGCTATTGCGCTAGCGGTTCTGACCCCAAAGTGCTTCTAGATCGCAGTACCATGGCCAGTTTTACCTCTTCGACACAATTTAATAAGTATAATACCTTAATATATATACGGTAATAAGCCAATGTTTTTGGCTTAACATCCTTAATCAAAGACACAAATTTATTTATACGAAATTGATTGGGATCATTTGACCCCACGAATTTATTATTTAAATAAAATATTGCAAAAATTAATGCAGAACAAATTAGAACGGCAAAATACCGTTTACAATATGGTAGTTGCTCTTAAAAAAGGTTACGTATTTCGTGCAAACAGATATTATGTAAATGAATATTATGTAATTTTCTTTTAAATTAAAACGGAAAAACGGAGTAATTAAATGCAATCACGCTCCCCTAAAAAATGCTGAGTCATGGTGATAGATTCTTTATGACAACTGATGTTCGACTGGGATACATAATATCCTTGTAGTTCTTGTTTTATCGTTCGCATTTTACAACAATCAACAGGGACATGAGGTGGGGACTTAATCATCACTTGGAGAGTATGGAATACGCCGAGGATATTTGCTTCTTAGCACAACTAACACAAATCTGTTCAATTTAAATCTCTGGAGAGTGAAGTTACAATGGACTGCAACACTTCTAGCAACCCAAAATTCACGATACATAATAACAAATTTTTTGAGGTTAGTGATTTCTGCAGCCTTGGCATCATTTTAGTATAGACTCGTAACAACAATAGACTCAACAACCTGTGGGAACAATCAAGTCAACGTCCAGTTCACATGGAGATTTTCTATCATAAATGACACTAGATTGGTTACATGCTTCGAAGATCACATGATGACATAACAAGAACTGCCATAGACTGGAATTCACAGGAAAAAACGTGCAAAACTCTTAAATGGGGTCATTTGACCCCATCTTGACTACCCATCTTTCTAGATAGTTGTGCTATTTACTTGCAATTGGAACACTAATAAAATGGGAATGTTTTTAAATTAAATTTGATACAATTCAGAAAGATTATTAATAAAAAATATTGAAAGTCAAATATGAAAATGTGTCAAATGAGTCCCGTCCGTCTTTTTCGTGTTAAGCAACTGTAGAACTAATGAGAATTGTGTATGCACAACGAATGCATATAAAAAGATACATCAACATTTGAAGCTATAAACCTTACTATGAAAGTTATTCTATTGCTTGGTGTCAATGCTACGATCACCCTGCAACGGTTGTATCCATTTGAACAGTACTACCAATTTCAACTGTGTGTCAGATATGTATTAAATTTTTACAATTAAATTAACGGCAACTGCATAGTAGGTTGTAAAATGTACTAGAGCATTCGAAAGTAACGTCAGTGAACTAAATAACCCGCGACATTTACCTCAATCAGTCAGTGAGTTCTAATTTAACAATTATGAATAAAGTTGTGTATTAAGTCTTAAGCAAATTTGTGTATTAAGTGGAAGTTAAATAACTTAGATATTGCACAGAGTGTTGCCATTTTGGTTTTTTCTAACCAAAATTTGTTATATTTTTCTTCGATACGTAGATGTGGACTTTTTTGTAATTTAGTTGCTTTTTCCCGAAGTAAAAAATTAATATAATGACTTAATTTAATTATTATTACTCTGGTGCTTATTGAGTGTATAACTTAAAATAACGGAAACTTTGTGACTATGCTACCACCTCCCCCATAGCATTTCGTGCCAAAAGACTGTTGTTTGATGCCAGAACTGAATCAAATGGTAGTCGGACGGACAAGGCGGATAAGACTATTTTCTAGTTTTAACAGGTCTTGCAACATCTGAGTGAGCTTTGTCATGGAGCAGTATAAGAGCGTAAAGTTTTTGTCCAAAGGTTGAAGTTTGATTTATCGTAATATATCTAGTTTTCATTGCAAGTAATCATTGAAACCTTCTAGCAACATTTCGGACATGATACATCGTCTTCCAACATTTCCCAGCATTGACATGAGCGATACTCAATACCATTGCTTGTTAATAAATTCTGCTGCTTGCAAATATTTTTTTTGAGTAGCTTTTCAAATTTTGAAAAGAAACTTCATAGAGTAATGCCTTCAATTCATCATTATCTCCGATATTTTATGCCTTGCTTTTTGAAGTTATATACCTGATAGTAGAATATAAATTTTCAGGAAAAACAATTTACCAATTTTTTTGACTCGTTAGTCATTTACTATTTTTTCTATTTCTTTTTATTGTTTTAATGAAGAAATTGTGTAACATATTTGATTATTACTTTACAAGAAGGCCAACTTTTGTCATTATCAATAAAGAGAATAGAATGCCGATTACAAAACTGAACGTGTAAACTTTTTTCTTATTAGGGGGCTATAGACCTAGAAATTCTTTTTCAATTAAAGTTGTTTTTAAAAATTGGTAAACAATTTGGTTAGCAGCCTCCCACCTTTCCCGCTACACAACGGTCTACCCCAGGGATCTCCAATATCAATAATTTTATTTCTTATTGCTTACAACAAACTTTATTCACTAATTACTATTAACAAGGATATTTCTCTTTCCGTTTTCGCAGACGACATCAACATTATTATTAGATCAAAGAGAAAAAATTATGTTCTCAACTTGGACGAACTCTGGTACCAGTACTCTGGGGCGTCATTATCACGCACTAGATGTAAATATCTGCATATCTGTAGAAAACTTGATTGCAGATGCTCTGTAGTTGCAGGTGATTTTGATTTAACTGAGGTTAGCACCTTGAGAATTCTTGGCCTTTACATTAACAAAAGACATAATTGGAAGGATCATACATCTCTTTTATGTTTCCTCTCTCTCAGAGGCTCAGTGCTGTAAAATGTCTGTCGAGCTTTAGGCTTAACTCTAACCCGAGATCTCTATTATATGTAGTTAAGGCAATCATTCTATCTAGGATAAATTAACTGTTACCTATTTATGGTTATGCCCTCAGTTCTAATTTAAGAAACATCAAATCAATTTTGAATTCTGCATTAAGAAGTGCCCTAGAAGCGTTTCGTACTACACCCACGAAAAATCTTCTATTTGAACCAAACATTTTACCACTTACTACCAAAGGAAAATTGAACCTCCAAACTATTTAAAACATTCATATACGATATGTCCACGCCACTTAGAGGTATAGTGAATAAACTAATTCCAAGAATCCTATCTCTCACTTATAAGGTTATACAAAAATGCTATGCACTGGATAGCCTTTAGAGCTATTTTTTTAAACAACAATGCTAATCCCCATAGATTTTAGATGTTAATATATTTGAAATGTCTATGACTGAGTTTACAAAATTATTTAATAGTCCCATTCAATTTAGGTCCCTATTTAGCGAAATTAGGGAAAAACTTTCAACTCATAAATTTTTGTTTGTTTTGTTTTGCTATCACTACGGAAGATAAGATTATACGGAGGTCATTGTTGCCACCCTACAGCTCGATATATACGGCGGAAATAATCGCTCTATACGAGGCGGTCATATTTGCAAAATCTCAAGCGGGTAAATTTGTTATATGTTCTGATTCTCTGTCGGCTATTTAATCTATTAGAAATATTCCAACAACAATATCCCTGCTTCCCGCATCAGGGATACATTGATAAATGATTACCCGAATATCTCTCTTTTCTGGGTACCAAGTCACTGTGGAATCATAGGCAATGAGTTTGCTGATTGTGTTGCTAGGAGTGTACATCCACCATATAGTTTTGCAAATCATGATCGAAATGACCTTAATAGATTCAACTTTTCTCACTAGCATAGTGACAGAATACAAATATTCGCGAACACATCTACTTGGTACCGAACAATTAACACAGATCGCACGACTATTGACAATTTAACCTCGAAGGATATCAGAAGAGTGGATGTCATTAAGTTTGCTCGTCTGAAACTTGGACACCTAATTAACCCATGGTCACTTACTGTATCAAAGTCGCATAAATTATTGCGACTGCGCTAGTAACAATGGCGACCCAATTCATTTTCTTGTAGAATGCAATAAATTTGACAGTATTCGAACGCAGACATTTGGAAATACTAATCCCAAACTATATTTATCTACTTATTCTTAAATTAACATTCATTTAATTTCGCAATTTCTAAAATCAACAAAATTATATAACCATATTTAAAACTTCTCACTTATATTACAACTCCTTTATATTACAACTATTAGTATACTATCATATTATTATACTTTTATATTGGCATACTACTCTGAGCTGTAGGCCTATATTGTCATTGCTCTTTAAATATTAACCTTTAATTTGTAATTATTTGTTAATAATTAAATAAATAAATAGACAAAATGGTCAGCAGCCTTTTATTTTGAATCCAAATAAAGTTTATAATTACATACGAGTATATATGTATACGTTTCATGATACCTGTTGGCCCTTTATTAAAAAATTTTGTTAAATATGTCATATCAACAAAAGAGATCGGCCGGTTATTATTCGGCCGGTTTTGTAAGTTTTGTTAGTTTTGTCGAATACGGTTTTTGCTAAATCGACATTTTACGAATACCGAATAACCGGTTAATTTTAAAAAGTATAATTTTTATACGTTTGTATATTTTTTTATTGCAAATATGCTCATCGTTAAACTATTTAAATAAATTTTGTTATTATTTATATATATATATATATATGGCAACCTTCAACGTCTCACAAAGAATATGAAAGCCAAGGTTGTTCTATAAAGATATGCACACTTTCTCTCAACTTCTCTAAATAAATATTGATTTTTATATATGGAGAATACTCAACTAGACTCATTGAAAGCGACCAACAAACGCCGGCCCGAGAAGCAGATATATTAGTTGGTGAAGTCTTTTACAGCTGAAATACACATAACCAGTCGCTAATATTGTGCAGTGTTATCACTGTTCGAAATTATCAGATGATGTGGCCTGGGATTGATCCGATGACTTCTTGGTTGGAAGGTGGGTGTCTTACCTAACATATCACAGTGACACACATGCTATTAAATACGTGGTGCATGAATTTACATACAGAGCTATTCGAAATCTAAGCAACTTTTCTTGTCGAAGCACTTAAGGACTCGTATATTTATTTAAAACATTTATTTTTTTATCTTAAGCCTATTACTTTGTTCAAATTTGTGCAACCAATGTAGTCATTTAAAAAGTTTTCAAAATTTGTCGCTTCTATGCCTTAAAATATGCTACATGGTTATATATTTGTAAACAAAAACCATATGTTTTCCGCACAACATAACAAATAATATTCAGTAGGGTATACATTTTTTTACACATAAAATAATGAATATTTTTAGAACAATATTTTTATTAATTTATTGATATTTGTTGTATAAAAAATACAAAAAGATTTTAAATTGCTTTGGAAGCAGTTTTGATCCTTTTAGCCTTATAAGCTGTCATAAAATTCTGCTCGAAATTACATCTTAAAAGGCTCTCCCAAATAATGACTACAGTTAAATGATGACCATATTCGACCAATAGAATGAACTTCGGGGATGCTTCTTAAGACGGCTTAACGCACTGTACTACCTATTTTTTCTGTGGTTAAAAAGCACTATAACAACGATACGATTCGCATTTTTAGACGACTTCATGATGAGTGCTGATACAATTTGGAAATCCCGTTGCAGACTAACGATATAGGGGTTAGCTTTCATTAGCCATATAATAAAAGACTGTATGTATTCTATGTTGTAACAGTATGTTCCTACTGCTGCTTAAAATTTCGTACCAAATACGTGAGTCTTATGTTATTTTGTATTTGAAAAACATGTTGCTAGAAATTTGTTGCAGTTGGAAAATTATGTTGACATATACATTTCACATATTTTTCGTAAAAACAACATAGTACTGCTGTTCTCAACATTATTTCACAATTATTTCGTACGAAATAATTTTATATGTAATTTGACAGAATTTCGTACGAAATTTTGAACACAAGCAATACTTTCATGCTTTGTGTAGTAAACTTTGTTTTTATGTCCTTCGCACACTGTTTTGGCATAGTTTTTATGGGATTTGATAGAATTATTGTTAGTATTGATTGCAACTTTTATTTAAAACTCTCCGTCAGCATCTGCTTATTTTGAAAACGACATGGTCCAGCTCTTTGCTTGAAGAATTAAGAACAATTTTATTGAAATAAAAGAACCGGTTATTTGAATAACTATTAATCGAAAACCGAGTTTTTAAAAATTGATACTTTTATAATTATTCGAAAACCGGTTTTTGAAAAATATCAATATAATATCAACACTAGTATTTGGTTCGACGATTTTGCGAATTATTAATATATCTGTTAGTAATAGCTATTGAGTTTAAGTTATGCTCAAATAAATTTTAAATCTTCATCATAACCAAACATATAGTTATTTTTTCTATTATGTAAAGCTTGTTAACGCACAGTTAGTAAGTTCGGAACAAATAGGACTTGTACCAAGTTTTCTTGATGTCTATATTCAGCCAATAATGCTATAAGTTCCATATATTAAATAATGTCTTAATTTTTTGTTTGCATTAAAATTTTATCGAAATTCGGTTTTAAAAAGTTCTAAGTTGTGGTCAACTGATTGTGTATAAAGTTAATTTCGAAACAAAGACTGTATAAAATAAAAAATTTTCTTCATTTCTTTCATTTAACGAATTTTAAAAGAATTCAAACGTTTTAAAAAGGTTGAAACGTCGCAATATTTTTAAAACCTTCATACATATACAATGAAATCGTCCTTCGCGGACACCTCTAATTAGCGGACGAATTTCCTTGTTCCATGCTCTTGATGGCAATTTTGGAACAAAATAACCTCCATCAGATGTACTCTTTCTTGACCGGATGCGAACAGTACTTTTTTTTAAACCACCTAATAAGTTATTCATAAATACCTCCCGTTGCCGGAAAAAGATATAAAAAAATAAAAGATGAACCAAATTTATATGTATTGTGTAATACGCATATTTTCTTTTTAATTTTAGTTGGCAATTATAATATAATTATGAAGATAGAAAAATAAATTCCTGCAATGGAAAAATGTTCTTGTTTGTGGACAACGCTGCATAGCATTCTAGGGATTTATCGTTGGCAAACATTTCTATTAGATTTTTATCAGGAAATACAACTTGAGTTTGCCAACCTTTAGACCAAGGTGTAATACCAAACTATAAAGTTAATTATATTGTAGAAATTTAATTTTAAAGCACATAGTTTTAAAAATGAATCAAGTCGAATCGGTATCAGAACTTTCAAAAACTAATAATGTACTTGACGCTTTATGTTTTATTAAAAGCGCTTGTGAAAATGTGTCAGCTACAACGATCAAAAAATGATTTCGTAAAGCTGGTTTAATGCATAAAAATCGCCCTCTTCAAGAACTAGATGCTGAAGATGATTTACCATTATCAACCCTGTTAAATTTTCATACAATTACAGAGTTTGGCAACGTTAAACGGATGTAAAAATACATAACGTTGCATGCGTTGAAAATGACAGAATAGAAATAGTCTTTCATGAAGTTAATAATGATGAAGAAATGTAAAGCGATTCAGACGAGAAGAAAAGCAAAAAATTATTTTATTGCATATAACAAATTAGCAAGTTCAGAAATGCATATAGAAAACATGCAACAAAAATTGAGAAAATCAAACTATAAGCAGACTACAAGCTATAAATTTTTTCAAATTCAGCCGTAACTGTATGGTCTAAACTTTAAGGTAAATTTGATATGTTTTTTTCATGTAATTTATAAAAAGTTCTTGAATTTTTTAAAACACTGTCATCTAAGAAATCTTTGTTTTTATAAGTCTTGGGTAAATATATTTTTTGAATATACATATATGTATACATATGTACGAATATTATGTATATATGTATATATGTATATATAAATATATATATATATATATATATATATATATATATAATGTATATATGTATGTATATAATAAATATGTGTATAATAAAAATGAATTAAAAAAACACATTAAAACTCCATCAGTAGTTGTTATCTAAAGCATTGGAGGATTAATAGCAAATGCTGAACTTGTTAAAAGTAATACCCCCTTAAACGGACACCTCCCAATCGCAGACAAAACTAGCTCGACGGTCATTGTCCGCCTATGGGATATTTCACTGTATATGTATATTTTTCTTAATTTTAAACCATCTAATAGTTCGTTATTATTTAATGATCATCAACTTCAACATCAAATAATCATAACAAAAAGCTTCCGGCTGTGTTTGTCTAAAGCTTTAGTCTGGTTCCACGTCGCCGTGTGGGTACTGGCTTCTTACCGCCCTTGTTTTCACACAGTATAGGCTAATCATTTAATTGTTTGGCTTCCCTGTGAATGTGCCTTTATATGGCTAATTTCATAAATTCATTTTAGAGTCTTATGGTATCAGGGCATAGCTGCTAGATTTGACGATTTATCGTCATTTTGACGATTGCATATTGGTGATTTGGCGTTTTTTGAAAAAGTCATTCTCTTACCATTGAGAAAAATGCTTGCGGTCATTATCCTGAAACAAGCAATAATCCCCATTTATATTAAACTGTGCGGATGATTTTACTAAATTGTCTTTCTTATTCATTGACGCTTCTATATAAACTAAATCTTCAAGTTCATTCAAACCCATTGAACCACACACCAGCTATACAATACAATATTTTAAACAAAAATTAATTAAAAAAAACTAGAACAAAATTTAAATTTGAATCAAAAGGCTACCCACTGATGGCGACCATTTGCTTTACTAAAATCTCTTCAATTTCCAACCGAAGATGTTTCTATTTAATAAAAAGATAAAAATCTCTCACGAAATATTTTCCAGGAATAAAATGTGAGACAAGCAACTATTAAATATACAAAACAACTATAAATTCAAATGAAATCTCATAAATGCCTTAAAGGTATTAAACTGTTGAAAAACGAATTTTATAAATATTTATTAAACAAAATAAACACTCAAATAAAAATATAATTAAAATAATAAATGCAAGTGTGGTTTCTTGCAACTGATTCCCACCATTTATTGTCAAGGAATTCACTCTCATTACTTGCATGCTCGAATGTATGTATTTATGTTCTCGTTAATGTTGTTTCGATGTGAACCCACTTTAGAACTGTTGAATTTTGTTAAATGCTTTCGATGTCTAATAGTTGAAATAGTTATATTCTACCCTGAGCCGTGTTATTATCATTCAAAAAAGAGATGCAGTACCTACATACATACCTGTATGTATCTACAATGTGTGTTTGTACATAAATAAATAAAATGAACTGAAATACAAACGCGTTTACAATTTAAACTCTATAATTAATAATCCTGGAAAAGTTTCCAAAGCCCAGTAAATGAAAATCTACAAAATATAAACGAAATGATAAAACCAGAAGCTTAAAATGATGTATTTTAAAATATTGGGACCAAAATATGATACTTGATGAATGCTTTTGCTGATAATTTTGAATCTAAGAAACTGTGGATATTTATTTTACATATCAGGATTCTATAGAACACTCCTAAAAGGAGCTGTTTGGGTTAAGTCTATGTATGTGTATATCAATGAGCAAAATTTGCAAATATGAAGTGAATATAAGCTAAAACATTTAAATGAGATTCCATTGTATCCAGAAAAATCAACTTATGGTTACGAATTGACAGCCATCTGCATCATCAGTCCATGCTTCTTTCAAAATGAGTTGCAACGTATGTGCAACGAATTCTCGTTTCGAAGCATAAATTTTTCACATTATTGGAAAGCAGTTTTTGTCAAAATGTGACTTAACGAAATGTAACTGTTTGTTGAGCTACAAAAGCTAGCGATTGAATGTCTATTTATTACGTATCCCCAACGTCTTTTACGAACAACGCAATACATCTTGATTTGATGAAAATCAGCATAATGCTAACGATAAAAATAACACTAGTAAATTTTGATAAAGTAGTCAAAATTTATTGTTGCTTTATTTCAAATTCTTATCGGGCTTTCTAAACAAAAAACCGTCTTAAGCTGGGTTCACACAATTCTCGCATATGCACCAATATGACACTATTTGTATTAAGCTTTATTGCCGCAGAATATTAAAATTGTCAGAATTTATTTTAGAAAAATAAATTGCAAAATTTAAATATTGGTACATATTAAATTAAATAATAAATATTGGCACATTTTTGACATTTTTGTTGCCGCTTGATTGCTTGTCGCATTGCGTCAATCGTGTGATCCCAGCTTTAGTTGTTAATACGCAACGTAAATATCGTCCACTTTCTTATTATTCAATGTATTAAGAGAAGATACACTAAATTAGTACAGTAGTAGTCTTAGCTGTTAACTTTATTATGGCATTTATTGGTTTGTGGCAAGGCTCTTGTGTATCTGTCACTGCCCTAATTGTCTGTGCTATTAACAGTGCTACCACTTGCATGTTTAACGGTGTTGCCAGTTTGATTCATTTTTGTGTATTATGATTTTACATCTTTTGAATATTACGTTAATAGAAATTTTGTAGTTTAAAAGGTGGCACATTGCGCTTAACAGTTCAGTTATAGTTTTGCAGTCATAAAATGAGAATTAAGGAGACATTTTTATGGAGTTTGTTAGCTTACACTCTTCTTAGTTTAACTGCATTTAATTTGTTTTTAGTTATTTCGCGATTAACGAAAATGGGCTCTCAAAGTACAAACATAAAACTAAAAAGCTTTGAACGGCTTCGAAATATGAATGCCATAAATTTTATTAATATTTTTTTTAAGTTTATGTGTCGTTATATAACACTAATTTAAAATACACGAATTCAAATAATACGTCGGCTGTAGGACCATTTAAAAAAAATCGATTTTTTCTTATCAAAAAAAATCAAAATTTCATTTTTCAAGGTTTTTAACTTTTTCCGGCAAGGATATTTTTTTATAAGGGTTATTTAGTCCAAAGTGTGTAGTTTCCATCTATAGTAACTTTGTTCTGCCCAACGCTGCCCATTAGAACACTTTTTTTAAATTTCATACCTACTTTATTCGAATTTTTGTTTTGTTTTATGCAAGTAAATAACACGGTGCGACAAATAAGCACCTGGGATGTGATGCTATTTTTCTGATAGGCGCTATTGAGTACAACAAGAATCTGCATTTGAAATTTTCGAAACACCTCAAAAACCTTGAGATACGGATAAAAAATCGGTTTTTCGTACATTCATGAACTTATAAGCTTATAAGTTATTAAAATAATATCCAATTTTAAGAAAAAAAAAAAGAGAAACAGACTTTTTAATTGATATATATTTCGCTTAAGTAGTCTTGAGGAATATCTGTGTTTTCGAAAGCAATTGGTAGAAGATAAATAATAAAGAATCAAAAACAATTTAAAAAACTTCTAGACTACATATAGATCAGGCAACGGATGGTGGTGGTAATTGCAATGATGAGTATTTTTTATGCAGTACAAAATTTCAGCAAAAATCTGCAGGATAACTGTCGACCTAATTAAAAATAGATATATGTTTGCACATATGTCACAGTGGAAACGTTCGTAAAAAATTATCAGTGGTATTAGATGTCGCCAACGCTTCACGAGACTCGCAAGACAAAGCAAATGCTTATGCCTAAGGAAATCAAATGTCTGTTTCTTTCATAATCTGATAAATTGGATTTCAACGTAAACAGTGAGGAAGATGCTATCAGAAAACACAAAGTGATAGTGAATAAGTACATAATAATTATCCTAAAATTGATAAATGTGTGTTTTACATTCGAAATATTTATGATTATTTTCATTAGCTTAATGATTTTTTCAAAACCAATTTTTTTTTTTATATTTTATATTTTTCCTTATACTTTTCAATAAAAACTAATAACATAATATTAAGGCCACGACCTTTCCGAAGATAGCAATATCTTATATCTAAACTCAGCGGTTTAATTGATTTCAAAAATGATGCAATCCTACCACTCAGTGCAATTTAGCAAAGCATATATCACTGAGAGCGAAAAATTGGCTGTTTTACAACTTCCCAAAGGTCTTGAAAAGGCTTCCCCAAAGTCCCGAACTAAATATTATTGAGTATTTGTGGAATGAGCTTGGAAGCTGAATGCATAATCATTCGTGTACCAATTAAGAGCAACTAAATGTCACATTTAAGGAATAATTTAAAAAGATAAGTACTAATCTGTAAAGAAAATTCGTTGAATCCATCCCAAGAAGACTGCAGGCCTTAAAAAATCAAAAGGATATGCAAGAAAATAATAATTTGCATTTTATAAGTAGATATACTATCTTCATCAAAAAGTTTTCGGAATAACCCCAGTGTGGCGGTCCCATTGTGATATGAGTTTTTTTTTTTTTTTTTTTTTTTTTTTTTTTTTTTTTGTTAAGTTGGTACATCTATCTCTATATGTGTTGGCGATTTTTTACAATGTCAAAAAAAAAAAACTCAAATCGGAACGATGGCACCGCCACACGGGTGTTATTTCGAGAACTCTTTGATCAAGGTAATAAGGGTCTGCACGGCATTCAATGTGAGAACAAATTTGGAGTTTCATACTTTAGTTTGTTTTACAAAATTTTATGTTACAGTTGAATATTTCTTTTTTTTTTGTTATTTTTACTAAATAAGTGTCTTATTAAATATAGGGTGTGCAATGCACCGGCTTACATTTGAACCAGCTACTATTTCGAATTCTATTTGTCATTCTATCTGTGAATCTTATCACTGTTATAGTGCTTTTTAACAGCAGACAAATTTGATTTACTGATGAAAAAATGTGTACCGCATAGTGTGTAAGTTCATCTTAAGAAGCATCCCCTGAGTTCATCCCCTTGGTCGAATATGGTCATCATTTAACTGTAGTCATTATTTGGGAGGGCCTTTTAAGATGTAATTTCGAGCAGAATTTTATGACAGCTTATAAGGCTAAAAAATTTAAAACTACTTCCAAAGCAATTTAAAATCGTTTAAGTTTTCTTATAAAACTTATATCAGTAAATAAATAAAAATATTTTTTTAAAAATATTCATTACACATATAAGTAAATATTGTTACGAAAATAAAAATGCCTAAATTTTGTATATTTGGTAGTTATGTGTCACCCTGTCAGTGGCGTAATTATTTGAGTATTTGACAGCACTGCCAATCGACTATCTTTACGCTACATTTGAATTAATGGATATAAAAATAGAAGATATGAGACATTTCCGGAACCTTCCAAACTGTAGCCAATTAGGTATATAAAGAAGCTGCTTTACTTACACGTCAGTTAGTTGTCGTTGTGCTGTCATAAAATAAAACCGTGTTTAAATAGAAATAAAAGTGTTGTATAAGCAAATATTAAGTTATTGTATTAAGATAAACTGTATAAAAGTTATAGTGTAGTAAATAAAAAAACTGTAACAACAACAAAGTAGGGTTTTATTTTAATTAATCGCAATTTAAATGAACTCAAGTGTTTTAAAAATGTTAAAACGTAACAATATCATTTGTTATGTTGTTTGAGTAAACCATGTAGCATATTTTAAGGCATAAAAGCGACAATTTTTGAAAAATTGCTATATGACTACATTGGTTCCATGTCAATTTTTTCGTACGAAAAAACAAATGTTGATTAACATTTTTCACTAATTTAAACAGAATAGTAGGCTGTACTTGAAAAAAAGTTGCTAAAAATTTGTTGCGGTTAGAAAATAATGTGGACATATACATATTACACGTTTTTCGTAAAAATAACAAAGTACTACTTTCTCAACATTATTTCACAATTATTTCGTACGCATAATTTGTATATGTTATTTGACAGCATTTCGTACGAACATTATAAACACAGGAAACACAGGAACGCTAAACACAGGCTTAAAGTAAAATTTATATAGAACAAGACTTCCACATACAGAACTGTTCTGTGTACTAGAGAATGTATGGTCATCGTAAGAATATAGCATTTGAATAAAATTAGATCCACACTGTTGGTGTTAAGTTAAATTTTTTTTTTGTGTTTGTTTGTTGTTAAAAAAAAAAACGTCTGGTTTTGCAATTTAAAACACTCTAATATCTCCATTCTTAAATAGTTATATATGTATGTATATACATATCAATGTGCAAGATGTTGTGGAATGTAGAAAGCAATATTAAGGAATACATTCTTTTATAATTCATTCTAGAAGACAGGCCATTAAGAAGCTTGCCGATATATTTCTATATATATGCTTTATATACATACACGACAACATATACATACATATACATACATACATATACGTATAAATATATTTATAGTTTTGAGCCGACACATATTAATTCAGTGGATGAAATATTTGTTCAACCGTAAACTGGCAAAATTGTTTGTTGCAACGCATATTCCATATGTACATGACCATATTGCTTTTCTACTGGTTAACAGTAAATACTTTATGAGTGGGTTACTCACTAAAATAAATATGATGTCTATTTAAGTTTCAAACAGTTTTGTTTTTTACAATTATAACTATTTTATCTCATAATTCAGTCATTTAATGGATTATTAAAAACTTACGTAGACCAAATTTCGACAACTTAACGCAGCTGCCTACAAAAGAAATTTCTGTTTTTTTTATTTTTTTAATTTTTGGGTAATAACAAAATTAACAAATTTGATAGGTTGATAAAATATTTTGAAAACTTACTGTATTTTAAGATTGTTTCCCTAGTTTACTTTACTTCTTTCAATTTTTATATGGTAACTACGGTTATCTAACAAAAATTCCATTTTTGTATGTGAGCTTATATGAGATTTCACAAAGTCATATACTCAACTAACTAAACCTAACTATCCTTGATTCTTAAAGGAGTGAATATATTGCGATGTTTAATCTAATTATCCAAAAAGAGCTATTGATCGGAAGTGTTACATTTAACTCAAAAGGTAATTGTGAGTCGATCAGTTTTATTCATTGTGGGTCCAAAAAAGATACAAACACAATCATCCAGATAGATGCGCTCATTTTAAAAACGGCTAAATATAAACTACAAATGTTCGAATGAATATATTCGTTTTCATCAATTTCGGTAACACTGCCTTTACACATGCAAGTAATCACTTGCAAGTAGAGTATACGTATTAGCATCGACAATAGCAAAAAAAATAGCCGAAAGTCCTGCAAGTAGCTTGTGTGTTTACAAAGCCAGCTGCAAGTCCATTTTTAAAATGCGAAGCGTAAACATCTAACACAAATAGCTTTAATTTACTTTTTTTTAAAAAATCGCTTTATTTTTAACAATTTTAATATTTTGTGAATCCAGTATTGCCGTCTTTCCAATATTATCAAATTACTGAAAATATATCTTGATACTCATTTGGACAGTTCTGTTCCTTTTTATTTATTACTGGAGCAGGGGTGCGCAAAAAAAGAGAAACACTTAAATGATTAATACACGGAAGTTAAAACGCTTTAAAAAAATAGGTATTCATACATAGTACAAACATGCATAAATTTATGTAGCTTATTATTAACACATCTCGGTGTAGAAATCCAAATTTTAGCTCTCTTCAAAATCTCTTAAAATTAAAAAAAAAAAAAACCAATAACATGCGCTGCAAAACAATCGATACTACTATCGATAGTATCGATAGTTTTGTTTTTGGCTGACCATCGATAGTTTTTTTTCCACTATCGATACTATCGTCAAATTCTAAGAGTAACTACGGAGGCCACTAAATGTAGTCAAAGTCACATTTGCTAAAATTTGTTCGTCTGTAAACTTTTATAGTTACATAGGGACACAGTTTAACAGTTTCTTAAATTTCGATTTATTAAACTCAAAAAACGTATGAATTGTAACTAAAATATGTTTGTACCTACGATTTCGCATTTGACCCAAACAAATTAATCTTCATTTCGTCAGACCATATAATTGCAGTTGTTGCTTCCGTTTATTGAGAAATGACACATTTCGAGGACTCTTACCATAAGCTTCCATAATTAATTTTTTTTATTGCGCGACCTGAAACAGGAGAATAAGTTAATTTTTGAGGCTTTTTGATGACTTGAAGAGATTAATTTTTGAAGAATTAAAATTTGACAGTTGTTCTACGCTTTCTACCCATAGTCTTTGCAGTTTTTTTCACTGCACCTTGTTAATTACTTTAGTTTTGGAGCACTTCATGGTCTGAGCAATTTTCGCTTTATATAAGGATTAATCTTCCATCAAAAAACTTCAATTCATAAAATTTTATTACATTCTGGAAAAAAAATTAAGTCTCCCTATTTTTTGTTTCAACACTGTATATTTATTATTATTCTTTCTCTTTCACTTAAATTCTAATATTGCTATCACTAGGAGAACTTAAAAAAATCCAGTAGTATCGATCGTTTTTTTTTGCAAACTATCGAAACTATCGAGTGGGCCGACTATCGACAGTTTTACAGTTCTACGCTGCAAAACTTCTTCGTTGACGACTAACAAGCCACTGAAATTTTTGTGTGTCTTACACACATAAATAATTTTTGTTGAAATTGTGGTTGCCGTTTGAAATAATGTAAACAAAGATATGAAGTATTTTTATACAAGACTTTTTTGCACTCTAATTTCTTAAGTTTTTTATAGAAATATAAAACAAAAACAATTTTTTTTAGGAATTATAATAGCAATATCAATGAATACTGTGTGATATGTAAATGAAAAGAATATGTAATAAAGGTTAGCGATACAGTTAATTTTGGCACATTCCGAGAAAATTTTTGGTATGATTTTTTTCTTTTAGCAACCGCGGTTGTTATATTCACGAAGAGGATAAATAAACAGCCGAAAAACTTCGTAATCTGAACAATATGGATGAGCGACATAGAACTAGTGTAATCCCTCCCGCGTTGCTGGGAGCCTTTGTGTTGTACCTGCTTTTTGACTGATGCGGATAGATAAAGAAAGCTTTAACTGCTACTCTACACAAACAAAATTTAATATAATGATGGTTTGTATTGACTGCCAAGTTATTTGATCCAAACTTAAAAACTTAGACCCTAACCACTCTCTAAATATACAAAAATCAATAATTAATTTGTATGGGAGATGCCACACCCACTTATTCCATTTCGCCCTCATTTCGACTGTTGTTTACTAACTACTAAGTTACTTAGACCAAATTCAGAACCTTCTACTATTACCATTCCAAAATATACAAAAATCATTATTTAGTTTATATAAAATTGCTACTTCCACTTATATAATTCGGCCCAATTTTTTACTAATGATTTACATTGATCACAAAGTTATTTGAGTCAAATTTAGAGACTCTTATTATTACCGTTTTAAAGATTTTTTTTTCTGGAGGGGGCTACCCTCCATATCGACTGTGTAGTGGTTTGTGGAATATCCTTGCTAATTAATGGTGATCTGTACTTTAGCATTGTAAAGTTTTTCGAGTAGTTGGCGTTATTTCCTGATCACCCGTCTGATGTTTGTTGTCATCGCCATAGGAGAGCTGGAAGGTCAGTGGGGCTTCTTTATTTTTTTATATGGAGCTGTCTGGAAGGAAAGTTGAAGCCTCTTTATTAAACACTCGAAATGAAACTATAACTAAATTATTTCGTCATTTGCTGGTGCTCGAACCTGGCCCGATTATGTTGTTATGCGTGCGCCCTAGCCACCACACCACGCCACCCCCTTTCTTGTATGCAAGTGCGAAAAATGTGATGGTGTTAGTAAAAAAGTGTGAGTGGATTGAGTTTCTCGAACTTGCACTAGCATGTGCAAGCGTCGTGTAAAAAAGAGACAAAAGAAAATTTACAATTAATTATACTATTCAGAAATTTTAGTAAGCTGGGCACCACTCTAGTAAAGATAATTCGCGAACGCTGAATTCAGTAGTGCTGGCCGTTTTTCAAAGTTAGCGCTCTTTTTCGGTTTTGAGTTTTAAAGGATCATTTATCATAGATAGGTTTTTTGAAACATTTACGTTCTTTTGTTCATTCTGAACCAACCAGTTCTACTGTAAAAGCCTATTAATGTTTTGTTCACAATACTCTCATCCTCAGCAAAATTTTTAGTTTAGTAGCAGCAAAATTTTTACACATACATCTTCGATCCGAGACCACATGCAAAGTAAGTGGGACCCATCCAATGCCATTATATAACTCCTATTTACGTTTAGACAGCGTTAGTTTAGGACGTCAGATAGGTCCGATGGATCAGACATTGTAAGCGAAGGTTGGATGGGTCCGAAGGTACAGACACTGTATGTGAAGGTTGGATGGGTCGGTGGGTCCTAAGGCACAGACATTGTATGTTAAGGTTAGATGTGTCCAATGCGGCAAACATTGTAAGCAGGCCTGCCATATTCGCCGATTTTTTGCCTTAAAATTATCAAAATGCCGATTTGCCGATTTGGCGATTTTTGCTCCAAAAATGCTGATTTTACGAAAAATTTTAAAACCACGGCAACTTTATTTATCTTAGTAAAAATACAATTTTTGAAAACACTGAAATATTTGCTGTATTAAAAAGAGACAACTGCTAATAAGACAGCTCTGCTGCTAAAAGAAAACAGTTTAAATTCATTTTAAATTGAGTACAGTGACTCCAACGCATTTTCTTATAGATTAGTCCTACAAAAGTAAAAAGAATAATAAGTATGTAGATTTTTCAGAGTCTTATTTATACTTCAGACATCTAACATATCTTTACGCATAACAAAAAATTGCAAAAAGTAACAAAATTTTTATAACTCAACGAATACAATCAGTAACAGTTTTTATATCCTTTGTAATATAGAATAGACAGAAAACTTCTTAGAATATATTTTGGCAACTTTTGTCATACTTCCGGAGAATGAATCAAGTTCAATATTTCTAATAACGTCACTTAAGGCAAGAATTTAAGCCCACTCGGGCTTTATTTGGTATTATATTAAAAAAAAAAAAACCGGGTGGAAATTTAAATATTTTTTTTATTAAAACAAATTTACAAAAAAAAATATAATAAATAAATTAGTTCAGTACGTTTTTTTAGCTCAAAAATGATTTTTTTTTTTAAATAATGAATTAACAAGAAAATCAAAATATTGTCTATCGTTGCTAATAACTTTTCCACACCTCTCAGTTAAGTTTCAAATCTAGTCTGAAAAAAATTCCCGTCTTCAATTTTAAATTTCTTCGAAAGAAGTGAAGCGGTGATCTGCCAAGTCATGTTGTATCCGTGGAGACAGCAAGTAGAATGAAGAAGCAATATACGGAGAATAGGGCGGATGCGGTAAGATATCGCATTTGATTGTTTCTAAATTTTTTTCTGATATCTTTTGCGACATGAACCCGAGCGTTGTCACACAAGATAATAACTTTATCATGTTTGTCCATATATTCCGGCCATTGTTGTCATAATTAACGGTTCAAACGCCGTAATTCCAGTGTGTACCGATGTTTTAACAGCTCGTAGTATAAAACGCCGCCTTGGCGTTATCCCACCAAGAGTTTTAAATTGCATTATAAATAATAAAACATACTAATTGTACTAACAAATAAAAAATATCGTAGAATTGCACGAAATTTAAAAGCAGTAATAAAACCCAAAAAGAACCCGATGGGCTGATTTTTTTAAGCCCAGGTTTTTGCCAACCCTGCTTTAAGCTGAACAAGGATGTTGCTTTTTTTGATGGACTCCTCTAGCCAATTTATCCCAAAAATGTTTAACTACATACGGTTCTGGTTCCACGTGGATATTTTTTAAAGTTTTGAACAGTTACGGATCAACGAATTTGATAGAATTCGCTATTATTTGTAATACCCAATTTGCCTGCACTTTGCTCTACATTTTCTTCTCGAATATTGAAATAAGCAAACATAACCATTGTACTAACATATTTATTTTTTTTATTTTATTTTATTTTATATGTTATAAACATTAGTTAGTACTGAATTGTTTTGTTAATAAAAATATGATAATCGTATTTCAAATGGGAAATTTTAATTTGCCGATTTTTTTTTTTTAGTCAAAATTATCTGGCACCACTGATCGTAAGTGACTTTTGGAAGGAAGTTGAATATATATATATATATAAAATTTTGAAGAGCAATTAGACAAATAGCAGCAAAAAACAAATAAAATTCAGAACGCATTGCAAACCCATCCAAATCGGATACTAGTGCTATGGCTTTTTTTCTTGTAATGAACATTTAATTGTATTTTATTTAATTGGATGCTAGTTGTTTGTGGTTTTCCTATTGACATAACTTTTGTACTGCTGGGGTATTATTAAAAGTTACTATCAGAAAAATTTTTTTTGAATATAATATCATTTTGAATCAGTACAGTGTTTGTGTCTAAAAAAAAAAAATTAACAGTGAAGTTAATTGATTTGGCAAAAGAGGTATTCATTTATAAGTATATTATTTTTATATGTATTATATAGGTACTGTAAATAAATTATATAGGTACTGTAAATTTTTTGGTACTATTTCTTTGGCGATTTTCCGAAACTGAAATAACGATATTTTTTTAATTTATCGAAAAAATGACGATTTTCTACAAATTTCGTCTGGCAGTTCCAATTGCAAGCGAATAACGCTTGAAGATTATTGAATTTTATTATCAAAATTTATCGGAAAACTGTGTTGAGCAACGAAGCCTATTTCTGGTTGAATTAATGCGTGAATAAGCAAAATAGCCGTATTTGGTGTGAAGAGCAAATGAACTGGACTTTTAGACTACTTTTTGTGGAGCTATGTTAAGGCTTATGTTTATAGGGAGAAGTCTGCAACGTTTAACACACTGGAAGCCAATATTGAACAATTTATTTATGAGATACCGGCAGATATGTAGGAGGGAGTATGCCAAGATTAGACCCAACGTATGAACAATTTGAAGCGTAATGCCGATCAACATTTACATAAAATCATCTTTAAAATGACTCAAATATTTCATACATTTCCCTAAATGTTGTGTTTTTTTTAATCAAATCCAAAAGCTCTTAAAAAATCACCCCATACATGTTCGCTTTTTTGAAAAAACTTTTGACACTGCAAGATGGATAGAAATATGCATATAAAAAGCTCTCATCATGCACATAAAAAACTTCTGTAAGTATTTTCGCAACTACGCAACACTACTCAATGATATACATATTTAAAAGCTGCAAGCAAAAAAAAACGTAATGTACTACGGGTTACTGGAAACTACAAGTACGCTTACTTATGCAGACGGCGGAACAATTCCGATATCTGGGAAACTTCTTGTGTAAAAGAAAAGTGACCACCAGATGCGAAACATGGGTAAACGTAAACGTAAACAGAGTAGAATCCAAGCAGTACTATCCTGTGCCGGTTGCAAGAATCTTGAAACTGGTGAAATGGAGATACACCACCTTTAATCTTAAAAAAAATTAAATCTGGGAAATCTAGTTCATTATTTAGTCGTTTAATTATTGAAAATACCCCGTTTTTTAGTCTGTAAATAATAGTCACTGTAACCACCACAAACATGGGTCACTGTGAAACATTCATAACAATTAGGAGTAAGTATTTTCTTTTTCAAACGGACCAATTTTGTTAATGAAACGTTTTCACAAAGCTTAAGAAAAGTTATAAAAGAAAACATTTTTGTAAGGATTGCTTAGACGGATAACTTCATACAAAAGTGTTCGTGGTCCACTATAAGATCTTTCACTTTCAATATTTGGTTGCATAGTTTCATAGTCCGGTATAAGATTTTAACTCGTACTTCTATAAATTTGTTTGTTTTCATAAAAAAGGGTTTTTTCCATTACTCGCTCTTTGACTGTCTGTCTGAAATGTTGTTTGGAGCACAAAAATATGCGTTTTTAATTAAATGTGTGTTCATTTTTATAAAAAACTCGCTAACATTTGGTTTCTGTATTAATTAGTTGAGAGCACTCAAAGATTCACATAAAAGACAAAATCTACACACGCACACACACACAAAAACACAACCCAAAATGTTTGAAGTGATGCTATTCAACATGTTGAAAAGATATTGGATTGGGGCAAGTAAATTAGTTTGTTTTACGAAACTAAACTGAACTGATTTATGCACGAGCCAGCGTAAGTCTTTTATTCGAATGAGAAACGAAAAGGGAAAATGTGTGCAAATATCTAAAAGGGTGGTTTTAAAGGTGGGTCATAGGTGGGTCACTCCAGCTTAATATTATCAGAATATCAAAAGGGCGTTTTTGCTACTATAGCCCATTGTTGCATAGTGTTTATTTGTACAAATTAAGTGCTAAAATAAGTTCATTAATACTTGTTTTGTTTTTTTTTTTTTTTTGTATGTTGTTTGCCATACATCTTTATTAAATTAAATATTTTTTTCAATGTTTGTTTTTTTTTTTCGTTTCTATCCAGATGTATTTGTGTTTTCAGCGATGATGACTCAAAATAGTGAAAGCGCTAATTAAGGACACAAATTCATATGATTCAGTTATTTTCGTAAAAAAAACAACGTTATTTTTCGCTTATTTACAAATATTTAATGATTTATTGATTAAATAATATTAAAAATAAAAAAAATAAATAATAAGAAATCGTGTGTCGCTCTGTTTACAGACATTCTTTTCATATTTCGTTTCGTTATCATTCAGACTAACTGGTTGGTTTAGTTAGTTTGGCTTGAAACTGCAACATTTTACACCTGCTCGCTTTTAACTGTTCAACGTACGAGTATTTCGTTTATTAATTTCAAAAATAAAAATAAAAATGAAAATAAAATATAAAAAGAAAGAAGAAAAAGCTTGGAAAGGATTAATTCTGTTAAAAAGATATGAGTAGTCGCTACTGCTGCTAAAACAACAACAATAACAAGAAATACAATTTAAGAGTATAGCAACTAAATAATAAAATTTAATTTGATGGTTACATTAAATATTGCTTTCGATTTTGTTTCACCTGCCGTTAATGAAGCGCGTGCCACCTGTAAGAAAAAAAAATCAACTTAACTTAAGTTTTTATTAACGGTTACTAACGTACATTAATTGAAATCGTTTTTTTCTTTTCATTTCATTTTGAAAGAACTGAAAAAGTATAAAAGTGGGAAAAGGCAAAACAGTTCGTTTTGTTTTCATATGAATAAACTGACTTTTTTTAATGTTTACTTATTGGTTCAAAAGTGAGTTCAACTTAATATCTTTTTTTATATATAAACTCTATACACATAGAAGCATTGAAAATATTCATGTCAATCCAAAATCTAATGCTGAATGACCATTTTCCACAAAATATATACGTACGTACATACCAGGGAGATCGGACGGTTATTATTCGACCGGTTTTAACCGGTTTTTTTGGTTTTGTAGAATACGGTTTTTTCCATTTTTCAAAATCTTTATTTTTCGAATACCGAATAAGTCGGTTAATTTAACACGAATAACCGGTTAATTTAATTAAGTATATCTTTTATAGGTTTGTAAATTTTTTATTATTTATATTTTTGTATACATGACAACCTTGAACGTCTCACAACGAACGTGAAGACCAAGGTAGATCGAAAAAGGTATGCAGTCTTGAACACCAATAACCTTTTCTCATCATCTGTAAATAAATATTGATTTTTATATATGGAGAATAATAAACTAGACTTATTGAAAGCCAACGAACCTACAAACGCCGGTTCCGAACGGCAGTTATATTAGATAGTGAAGCACACCGCACACCGTTTACGAATAGTTTTTATGAGATTTGCTAGAATTATCGTTAGTGTTGATTGCCACTTTAATTTTATGTTCTCTGTCAGCTTCTGCTTATTTTTAAGATGTCGAAAACCGGTTTTTGAAAAAAGTCTAATAATCGAACTCCCTAGTGCATACACATTTAGCATCACAAAGTCAAAATTATTTCTCACACTTTTCGCTTTTATTATTTCGAAAAATCGAAATAAAACAAATTATTTTCAATTGCAAGAGATTTAATATATTTGGTCGATTATTATTTTTATCCATTTCACATCACGTACAAAATAATTCAATGAATTTTGTCTCTCAATGGACCCTGAGGTAAAGAAATTTAAAATTCTGCATGAGTCATAGACAATTTCTCAACAATATTTAATTGGAAAACGTATTCGGGATGAAGGAAATATTCAACACATCCAAGCATCAAGTAAGTGAAAAATGAATGAAAATTTTTAGGAAAATTAGTTTATGAATGGAATGGTTAATTATTGAAATAAACAACATGTTCAATTGAAAAAGGTACAGAAATAATTTTTTAATAATTTTTTTACTAAAATAAATATGATTTGGGTATGTAATAGTGGTTTAGGCTACATTCCACAAGCGTGGCGGGAGGTCACTGTTATTTTTTTACCGGAGGCAGGTAGGCCTAGTGGCCTTGCCAAGTATAGACCTCTCAGTCTCTCATCTTTTCTTTTGAAGACGATGGAAAGACTGATTGATGTCTATATAACACTCCCTCCACCCGAGTCAGTTCGCGTATGTGAAGCGGGATTCACTGAGGGTGCCATTTTGTCTCTTCTGGGCAGTATTGAAAAGGCATATCCAGAGCGCCTTTGACAACACAGACTTTGACTCCACTGTTAGGCCATTGCAACGAAAATGGGTGGAAAAGTCAATTATATTTTGTATCATTGATCATCAATTCATTTATTGATAGGGTGGAATACACTATGATGGCGTCAAAAGGGTTGTGGAGTACTTTCTTCATTGCTATGAACCGGGGTGTTAGTGCAATTGGTTATGCTGCCGACTTCGTTATAACGGTAAGTGTGGAATATGAGAGTACGTTGTGTGAACCCATGAGGACGGTCCCGGGCAAGGTGTCTTATTGGTGTTCTCAGGAAGGGCTCTCAGTGAATCCCTCAAAAACGGTTGTTGTACTTTTTACAAGGAGATACAAATTATCATCTGACGGTATTTCTTTTATTGGTATCACCATCAATTTTTCTAAGGAGGTTAAGTATCTAGGTGTTATTTTGTATAGGAAGCTTATTGACAACTCGCACATTGGTGCCGTCCAGAATAAGGCGATAGGAGCACTCTTGGCAAGTCACCGAGGATAACACTATGGATATATACCGCTATTATTCAGCCCATTATCACTTATGCGGCGATAGCTTAGTGGAGGAAACTAAGGAAGCTACCACCATGAATAAATGTTCATGGATCCAACCGAAAGATGACTGAGTGTGAGGAAAAAAGCTAAGGAAGCTACCACCATGAATAAATGTTCATGGATCCAATCGAAAGATGACTGAGTGTTTCCAAACCATCAAGATATCATGGCCATTGCTATATGTGCGGAGATCAACCTGAGCAGTGGGCTCAAGGGTAAGACAATTAATACATTTTCTGACAGCTAAGCTGCCTTAAAGGTATTTGGCTCAAATTTTTGGATTTTTTTTTTTTTTTGGCTCTGAACTCTATAATATTTAAAACAAATTTCTCTGATCGTAAGTGTTAGACTTGCTAAATATAAATATAAAATTTTATACTACTTTTTTAATATTGCACAACTTTTTTAATGGAGTTAATCAATTTGGTAAGTGAAGCTTACATATATTCTATCGAAGTAAAGAAATTCAAATGTAAGAGGATGTAATTATTTAAAGTTCTCATAGTTTACCTTGAGAAATTGCTCAGATTTATAAAATTTTTAATGTGTTTACAGGATGCAGATTGATTTTCATGAACAAAAATTTTACTTGGACTCGTTGGCATTTCGTACAGTGTTAATAAAGGTGTTGAGAATAATAACAACTAATCGACTTAAGTAAATTCCTTTCAACATATGGCCAACATATGTAACTGTTTTATATTCAGCTTAGGGAATTCCCTATGCAAGGTGTCTGTAAACAGTCAGAGGACAAAAGTTTCCTAAGGAAACGGTGCAAAACATTCTAAAATTCATCCTTCAAATTTTAAATCTCTGTCCCTTGGCATTGAATTTTACCGCAATACTATCATTGTTTACTGACGACATTGGCACACATATTCCTCAAGTCAAGACAAATTGTGGCTTACAAACATTTTTGGTAATACGAGTATGTTTGATTTCAAATAAGTGCCTGTAACAAATCAAATTTCAAAGTTATTGACACAAACTCACGCACACACAGTATCATCATAAAATCTTTGTAAAAACCGTATCTGACTTCCACGCATTAGGAAAAAATCTATGTAATAGCCTCCTAAAGATCGTTAACAAAAGCAAGTTTTTGCACACCTAAATACCTAACATATGTATGTGAGAAATTAAATGTGCGTCCTTCCAATTGTCACTCTCGTATGGCTGTTTCAAAACTATGGAGATTCGCAGTAAGTTGTAGTGGGAAATACTAAAAAATCTCACGTTTATTGTGATTCTTTTATTGTTGCTTGTGTCATTGTCTTAAACACGTAAGTAGTCATCACTTAGTTAGTTACACTCTCATTCATTTACCTGTTGTTTTTATTGACTAAAAATGATAAAAACATGACTGTGTTTTTGTGTGTCCAAAAATCAGTGATTAATATGCCAGAAATGCTCAATGCAAAGTTTCCCAACAGGACTTCTTATAAAGTGCGTGAGGAAAACAATGAAAATTATTGTATATTTTTGTTGGTGTTGTTTTTTCGTTTTAACTCGACTTTCTTCTTGGTGTTTGCACAGAACGAAATTAACAATTCATTCGTAGCTGAGATAACGTGGGAAAAATAGATTTGTGTTATTGTATTTTTTTTATATTTTTTAAAATACTTTTGATTTTAATTTTATCAGATTATGGAATATTTCCTATATGTTATAGAATTATAACATCCTTCCCTTAAGAATGATTCCATGTTATGCTGTTAACCAATTTAGAAAGTTGTGATAGCAATAGATTTTTAAGCGTGTTCGATTAACCCTTGACTCCGGTACGGGGCCATTCAATACTTTGTTCGCAGCTCCGCGGTCTACGCTGCAAAGCTAAAAGTTTTTAGCAAGACTGCACTTTAGATGCTGTGGTATTTTAGTATATTTAGGGTTTGCAAAACGATTATAATCGTAATCGTGCGATTAAATGGCAGCTAAAAATAGCGTAAAAGGGTATTCTAAAAAGAAAAGTGTATTTGAATAATTAAAAGCATGTGTTTCATTCAAAGTGTTCCCGGTTGTCTACAAACTTTAATGCAATTTTTATAGTAATATAGGCTCATAATAACGAACTAAATCTTCTTTAAAATGCCAAAAAACGTTGGAATGAATAATACTTTTGAAAGACTGGAAGAATTATCATCCATAAATTTATTCGAACATATCGCTTTTGAATTTCTATCTCAAGTTTGTAATATCCTATGCCAGTTAAACTTACAGTTGAAGCTCTTTTCAGATAAAATGTAAGTACTATACAAGCTCGAGATATAAAAAATTAGAACCACAAAAAACATATATTGCTAAAAAGATGTTGTTAGCTATTAAAAATAGAATCTACAAAAGACAAAACCAAAACCTTATAAACTTAGCAACATATATATTAAACATGACAATATAATCGTTAAACGATTTGATCAACTCATCTAGACATTTACTTACGCGTATATTGATTTGAAAATTCGAAGGAATGACAAAGTTTGTTAGCTTGTCGTAACAAACTTTATCAAGTGCAATCTGAGTTACAGACAGAAAATGATATGTTACTCCAAGAATATTTCTTATATAGCAAAACAAAGATTAAAACAAAAACTATTTATTTGATACACAAGGCTATTCAAACGGTAAATGCCTTTTCAATAGAATGCAAAAGAGCATTTTTAATAGCTTGTTTTGTTAATTAAAGAATTATAAATTTTAGTTTTGTTTTAAATAAACTGCGATTAATCGATAATCGTGATTAAGGGACTTATTAATCGTAATCGTAATCGCGATAACGAACTGCGAAACGAAACGAAAAACTGCGATTAAATTCGAATCCTAAGTGCATTATTAATAGGGAAACTAGAAATATACAATCGCAATCAAGTTGAATGTAAGATATTTATCCGATTTAGAAATTTTTATTAATTTTGGAATCGATTTGTTAGTGCATATTTTTGCATTTTGCTCGTAATGGCGTTTTTTGACATATTTCAGTTTTAGTGGCATGTTTTCGTCATTTCTTGTTATTTAGAACATATATTGATTTTTTGTTTCGTAAAATATTTCTACAGCCTGTAATGTACACTCAATACATTAACTAGTGCCAGAAAACGCTAAACCAAAGTTTAGTAGCAGTAAAGTAATAGAGAGAAAGAGATCTGCTTATGATAGCTAGCAATCAGTCGGAGGGGGTCTAGCGATCTTCTCTCTTTACTCTCAATTTCACTATAAAATAAATTTATAAAGATCCCTATTTTTCTTTACAACAAACTACTAACGCTTTTTTGATAAATAAACCTGAATAGCATTGAATCAGACAAATACAAACCCCGCGCAAAACAAAATGGTATTGAAAACAATGTTCTAAAACGAAAACAATTCCCCTATGTTATTGGGAGAATGCTTCTCAACCCTCATATCCATGATCTTAGCAGCATATAATTTACCTAAGGTCCCACACTCTGACGCGACTTATATCTAACAT